>JAPKLW010001728.1:48951-59058 GCA_026898455.1 Plectranthus barbatus
CCGCCGCGCCCGCGCGCGCCCGCGCCGTGCCGCCGTCCTGCAGGCAGGCCGCGCGCGCCGTGCGCGCGTTGCTCGTGCCCCGACCGTGCGTGCCTGCGCCTGCCGCGTCTCCGTCGGCCCTGCGTCGGCTCCATCTTCGTTCTTCGTCCTCGACCCGTCCAAATAAATTTGAAAAATTACAGAAAAACAATTCTATTACAATTTTCAAATCTACACTAATCACGGATTTTCTCGTGATTTTACAAAATTAATTCAGCCCTATACGGATAAACCACCGCGGGCTGAATTACACGGGTTGCCACGAGGAACAAAAAGCATCCACAATAAACAATAAATCCATACATGCATATTGAATTTAATTATGAACAACAAAGCCATAAATCAGAAACCTGGCTCTTATACCAATTTTAGGGCTTTCACGTGAACCGAATCACCAAAACCAAACTGAACCGGATCGATTTATGGATATTGCACATAATCTAAATTCACAAAACCTTGGGATGCTCCTATGAATTTAATACTTAGATTTGTGGATTGAGAGATTACCGTAAATCCGTCGAGTCTGAACCGATCTTTTGCGTTTGAATTTCCAACTTGAAATCAACCACGCAAAACCGTTGTATATTCATTATAATAAATGCTTTCAGTATACAAAACCCATCACGGATATGTTTACTTGCTTCGCTACAAGTCTGAATGCTTTGAGAAATTCAAAGAGTTAAAGGCTGAGGTAGAAAAGAAGGTCGGGAAAACTATCAAGTCATTGCGATTTGACTGCGGTGGCGAATTCCTCGATAACGAGTTCCTGCAATATTTGTCAGAAAATGGGATTACATCCCAGTGGACTGCACCGGGTACTCCCCAGCAAAACGGTGTGGCTGAAAGAAGAAATAGGACTCTTCTAGAGATGGTAAGATCAATGATGAGTTATGCAAACTTACCAATTTCGTTTTGGGGCTACGCATTGAAAACAACATCTTACGTGCTTAATGTGGTGCCTTCTAAATCAGTTCCTAAGACGCCTTCTGAGCTCTTCCTTGGTCGCAAACCAAGTTTGTGCAAGTTTAGAGTATGGGGCTGTCCAACACACGTACTGTCGAAGGAACCTGATAAGTTAGAAAGCTGGTCAAAAGTAATGTTGTTCATTGGGTATCCCAAGCAAACGAAAGGTGGTTACTTTTATTGTCCTGAGAGTCAAAGAGTCGTTGTTAGCACCAACGCTAGATTCTTGGAGGACGAGTATGTGAGTAATCACAAGTCAAGAAGTGATATCGTTCTTCAAGAAATTGAAAATAAGAATGTGATTCCAAGGGAAAGGGAACGTGTAGATGTGGGTGCACCTGTGAAAGGTACAGCACCACAGACACGTTCTTCAGTGCAATGTGCAGAACCACGAGTTACTGCACCTACTACTAACACGGCACCGATGCCTCGTCGTAGTGGGAGAGTTATTTTCCAGGCGGAAAGGTACATGTTCGTGGGTGAGTCTTTGGACTTGAGCCCGGAAGACGGACATGAGGACTCTGACCCACTGACTTACGAAGAGGCAGTGCAGGACAAGGATGCTTCCAAATAGCGTGTCGCCATGGATTCCAAAATTGAATCCATAATCGCTATGGATGTATACCAGAAAATAGATTTGCCGGATGGCTTTAGGGCCATAGGGTGCAAATGGGTATATAAGAGAAAGAAAGGAGCGGATGGAAAGATCACGGCTTCTAAAGCCAGGCTGGTGGCAAAGGGCTATAGTCAGAAAGAGGGCATTGACTATGACGAAACCTTTTCACCCGTAGCCATACTCAAATCCATCCCGATACTCCTTGCCATAGCTGCGCATATGGACCTCGAGATTTGGCAGATGGATGTCAAAACCGCTTTTCTAAATGGTTACCTTGAAGAAGGTAGAGACATCTATATGCAGCAACCCGAGGGTTACATATGCAAGGGCGAAGAACATCTTGTCTGGAAGCTTAGGAAGTCCTTGTATGGACTTGAGCAAGATTCAAGGTCGTAGAACTTTCATTTCAATGATGTGATTAAATCTTATGGATTTGCACAGTTGGAAAATGAAAGTTGTGTTTACCGACTTTGTGTCAGTAGGAGCGTGGTTTTCCTTTCATTTTACGTTGATGACATACTCCTATTTGGAAACAACGAGGGAATGATGTCCGAAATAAAGGTTTGGTTATCCGAACAGTTCCAAATGAAGGATTTGGGAGAAGCTGGCTACATTCTTGGGATTAAGGTCTTACGAGATCGTAAGAGAAGAATGTTGAGCTTATCCCAGGCATCCTATGTGGATACTGTGATTGCCCGGTTTAGCATGCAACTCACCAAGAAAGGTTTGCTGCCTTTCTGTCATGGCATTCGTCTTTCTAGTGGGCAGTGTCCTCAGACACAGCGGGAGAAAGACGAGATGAGTCTAATACCATACGCTTCAGTGGTGGGTAGTCTCATGTATGCGATGTTGTGTACCAGGCCTGATATTTGTTATGTCTTTGGCATGGTAGCAAGATATCAGTCTAACCATGGACAGGCGCACTGGACTGCTGTAAAGCACATCCTCAAGTACTTGAAGATAACTAGGAATTACTGCCTAGTTTATCAAAGTGAGGATTTGTGCCCTGTGGGTTATACAGACTCGGATTTCCAAGGGGACCAGGATGAGAAGTAATCAACCTCAGGATATGTGTTTACCCTGGGAGATGGAGCTGTATCTTGGAGGAGCTCAAAGCAAAAATGCATTGTTGACTCCACCATGGAGGCGGAATATGTCGCCGCCTCCGATGCCTCGAAAGAGGGGGTATGGCTTAGGAACTACCTTTTAGAGTTGGGCGTGATCCCGAGTTTACTGCGGAGCATCACAATTTATTGTGATAACTCTGGTGCAGTCGCAAACTCAAACGAACCGCGGTCTCACAGGGCAAGCAAACACATAGAGAGAAAGTACCATATCATACGAGAAATCGTATCGAGAGGTGATGTGCTGATCAAGAAGATTGACACTAAGGACAACCTTGCTCATCCTTTTACAAAGAGCTTGCCGCAGAAAGTTTACGAAAGACATATTCGTGAGCTGGGTCTGAGGTGGATGCCAACCACTGACAGTGGTTAAAGAGATAGCAGGCTAGATTGACAGACTGTATACTCTGTAATAGCTTAGTTATGCTTTGAGTATAAGTGGGAGATTGATGGGTTTTGTATACTGAAAGCATTTATTATAATGAGTATACAACGGTTTATTTCTGCTATCTGTTAACAATCTTACATGTATGAACAATAGTATCCTCTTGTCTCACTGATAGGGACGATCATACGGCGTGTTGTAGATCGTAGAAGACAGTATGATCACTTGACCTAGTGAGACATAAACCTGATCACAGCCGAGACATCGTATGAGGATACGTCTGTCCGGATGGCTGCGGCATCGTCGGAATAAGTAGTCTGTCTTGGTTACTTGACATGCTGGTATGCAGAGGTGGCGTATTGATGGACCGCAGTGAGATGTATTTGTCTGTCTGACATCAGCAAATACAAGATCCCGTTATATTGATCGAGTCCAAACCCTAACGAAGGTTCAGGGGTTTGCACGGGTTGACTGTTGCTTTGACTTGCCATGGTGGAGAGCCTAAGTAACGTGCTCGTATATCCGCATCTTGGGTAACAGCAGTTCGTGTAGTACCGCCTGAGACTGGGTTTAGGTAACCATATCCGAGTAATTGGATGGGGACATTCCTCGAGGAGCTCAATAACATTCATCGTGCCAAAGTCCTGCAGGCTGATTAAGTTCAGGTACGAGTGATAAGGATTGAGTGGTACTACTCAGAAATTATAAGATATTAATTAATTGTAGTTAGAGCTTGTCAGAGGCTCCGATTAATTAATGAATGTCCGGTAACCTTAAATATGGGGATTCTCAATTAATGCAGCCCGTTCTCATAACGTGGTAATAAAGGGGTAGGTCAATATTAATTCTGTTGTGAAAAATAAATAATATTAATTAATTAATTGTGTCCTGGGTTGTGGACATGGGAATTAATTAATTCATAGGCCCACTTTATTATTTGCATTAGGTCCCAGGTCTGGCCCAAGGAAAGTGTGCTGAATTGAGCCCAGGAGCCCATTAGGGTTTACAACCCTAGGTCTATAAATAGACAGCTCTCCCTCACAAGTTGCAACACATTTGAAAAATTGAAACCCTAGTGAGAGAGAGAGGTGGGCGCCGACTTCAAGGAGAGAGGAAGAGAATTTTTGAATTTCGGTCCTGCTCTAATACAGATCTTTGGAATCCTCACCAGTAGCAGATCTGAATGCACCGGGAAACAGATCTGAAGATCTAATCTAGTGAACAACTCCTAATTCTTTCTCTCTGTCTTTTTCGATCATTATTAAATCTAGAAATTAGATTTCTAATTTCTTGTTCCGTAGATTTAATTATATCGCGTGGTTGATTTTAAATCTGGGAATACAAACGCGAAAGATCATTTCTGAGACTACGAAATTAAGGTAAATAATTCTTTATCCACGCATTAAATTCAATAGGAGCATGCTTAGGGTTTATGAATGTTTTATGAACAATAACCATAAATGATCCGGTTCATTTGGTTTTGGTGATTCGGTTCACGGTAAAACCCTACACAACCTGCAAGGAGACAAAAAGCATATGTTGTAATCAGAGTTGAACCAAAGAAGTCTGTCCCACCATACTGCAACAAGTGTGGGAAGGCACATACCGGATGGTGTGCTCTCCAGGATATCACTTGCTATAACTGTGGGAAAAGGGGTCATATGGCGAAAAGTTGTCCAAACCGCCAAGGAGGATCTGGAAGTAGGCCTAACTATCAGAGGCTTAATAATCAACTGAAGGCTATTAAAGCAGAACCACAACCACAACCGCCACCCAAGGCAAGAAGGAATACAGGAAAAGGGAAAGAGGAGCAGCAGACGCCACCCAGAAGTCCCAAGAAAACTCATCAGCAACGTGATCAACAACCACGAAAGGCAAGGGCATATGCTTTGAACAAAGGAGAAGGTTCTGGAAATTTGGCAGGTATGGGAGTTATTAATAATATACCTGTCATTGTGTTATTTGACACAGGAGCATCGCATTCTTTTATTTCAAGTATATGTGTTAAAGCTCTAAATCTTAAGATAGAGGAAGGTAAACATAACTTAGTTGTGACAACACCTTCCGGAGAACAGACCATGACTACTCATGTATGTTCTACACATGAGGTGTACTTAGATAACCATAAGGTTATAATGAAGGAGCTGAATGTGATGGAGATGTGGGATGTTGACATAATCTTAAGGATGGACTGGCTAGCTGAACATCATGCGACTGTTATGTGCAATGAACGTAGAGTTATCATCAAACAGCCAAGAGAATGCCAGATTTGCATTCATGGGATCTGTAAAGGCCAATGGGTGTCGATCATATCAACGCTTCAAGTAACAAAGATGATGCAAAATAAAGGGAACCGAGCATACTTGGTATACCTTGTGTGGGAGAAACAAATCAAGAACAAACAGTGAAGGATATACCAATTGTCAAGGAATTCGAAGACGTATTTCCTGAAATTTTACCAGGTCTACCAGTAGACCGACAAATTGAATTCACCATTAATTTGGAACCGGGATCTGCCCCGATTTCCAAAGCTCCTTACCGAATGGCACCTAAGGAATTGCAAGAACTGAGGATCCAACTACAAGAACTACTCGATTTGGATTTCATAAGGCCAAGCATTTCACCTTGGGGAGCCCCAACATTATTTGTGAAAAAAGAAAGATGGATCAATGAGAATGTGCATCGATTATCGAGAGCTGAACAAATTAACTCTCAGGAATTTGTATCCTCTACCGAGAATCGACGACTTGTTTGATCAATTGAAGGGTGCAAGTGTGTTCTCAAAAATAGATCTTCGATTGGGTTATCATCAATTGAAAATCCGAAAAGAAGATATCCCAAAAACGGCATTTAGAACCAGATATGGTCACTACGAACTTGTAGTCATGCCATTTAGACTTACCAACGCACCAGCTGTGTTCATGGACTTAACGAACAGGGTATTCCATCCTTTCTTGGATAATTTTGTCTTAGTATTTATAGATGATATCCTCATATATTCCAAGACTGATATGGAACATGAAGAACATTTGAGGATAGTGTTGAGAACACTTAGAAATGAGAAATTATATGCCAAATTCAGCAAGTGCGAATTTCGGCTAAAAGAAGTGACATTTCTAGGTCACATTGTGTCAGCTGAAGGAATCAAGGTGGATCCTGCAAAGATACAAACTGTAATGGAGTGGAAGTCACCAACAACGCCCAATGAAATAAGAAGTTTTCTTGGTTTAGCTGGGTATTATAGACATTTCATCAAAGGATTCTCAAAGATTGCAAAACCGATGACACGTTTACTTCAGAAAGGAATCAAGTTTGAGTGGGATGAGAAATGTGAGGATAGTTTCCAAAAGTTAAAGAAATGTTTAACTTCAGGACCTATTTTAGCTATTCCTGATCCAGATAAGGATTATGAGGTATACACAGATGCATCCAAGAATGGAGTGGGATGTGTATTAATGCAAGATGGTAAGGTAATAGCTTATGCATCACGTCAACTAAGACCGCATGAGTTGAACTATCCTACTCATGACCTGGAATTAGCTGCAGTAGTTCATGCACTAAAGATTGGAGACATCACCTTTATGGTGTGAAGTGTGCAATCTTCACTGATCATAAAAGCCTGAAATACTTTTTCGAGCAAAAGAATCTAAACATGCGGCAGAGGAGATGGCTTGAACTGGTACATAATTATGATCTCACGATCAATTATCACCCAGGCAAAGCAAATTCAGTAGCTGATGCCTTGAGCAGGAAAGATTCAGCAAAAATGGGATCACTTATAACACAAAAGAACGAACTAATCAAAGAGTTCGAGAGATTACAACTGGAAGTGGTTGAACCACCAGAGACAATCAAGAGTGTGTTATCTACAATAATAGTGATGCCTGATCTAAGAAAACGAATCATTGAGGCACAAAGAGGAGATGATGAACTCGAGAGGTTGCGTCAGAAGATACGACTTGGGAAGACTGAGGATTTCTTTGAATCCATAGATAATGTAGTGATGTTTAAAGGGAAAATCTGTGTGCCTAAGAAGTTAGAATTGAGGAATGAGATTCTAAGTGAGGCACATGATACTCCATATACCGCTCACCCAGGTAGTACAAAGATGTACCATGATTTGAAAACCAAATTTTGGTGGGACGGTATGAAAAGAGACATAGATTTATTCGTTGAGAAATGCTTGTAAAAGTACTGCATCAACGACCCAACGAAAAATTACAACCATTAGAAATTCCCGAATGGAAGTGGGAACATATTTCTATGGATTTTGTCACAAGCTTGCCAAGATCTCAGAAGGGTAATACAACAATATGGGTTATTGTGGATCGACTAAATAAATGTGCTCATTTTTTGCCAATACGGATTACTCATGGATCGGACAAGTTAGTACATATTTATGTGAGAGAGTAGTACGCTTACATGGTGTACCCGTTGATAAGTTGATATTTTTACCAACTTATCTATTTTTTCTTTGTCTATTTTGGTGATGTTTGAATCATTTTTAGTGTCTTTTTGAGCATACATTGGCTTTTGTGCTTTTTATGGTGTGTTTGATGAATCATGCAGGTTTTTGGATGAAAATCGGAGGATTTTGGAAACTTGTTCGCCACAGCTTCAGAGAAGATCGATGAAAGGACTCGAAGAGATCGACGCAGGAGTGCTGAAGCAGGACCACCGTCGATCGACGACAACCGGCTGTCGATCAACACTGCTTTGTCCTTCCCATCGATCAACGAAGGATTGGCCGTCGATCGACGGAGTGTCGCAGGGCAGATCATATATTTTCTGTTTTCTGAAGATAAACACATATCTAACTCCTAGATATGGTAGAATTCATCCACAACATCTATAAAAAGGCTGAAGAATTCGAAAATCAAAAGACGGGAGCAAGAGAGAAGAGAATTAAATTGAGAGAAACATCACAAGGAAGATGATACGTGCGTAAAATGACCCATATTTCGATGTGTGCGCATGCTTGTTTGTGGCTATTTTACTCCCGTATCATATGTTTTTGTTGTTCTTTTGTTGTGTTTTCGTGTTTTTGTGTTTTGAATGTTGTAGGATAGGTTTTGAGCATAAACTAGCATTTTTGGTGGAGTTTTGGAGGAAAATCGCACAAGTTTGGAGTTTGGAGGCGTCGACCGGCCGAGCGGAGCAGGATCGGCTGACCCAAGCTGGACAGAGAGCTCGACCGGTCGAGCTAAGTAGGACCGGCCGAGCCAAGCCAACAGAGAGTTGGATCGGTCGAGCCAAATCCGACTGGCCGAGCCAGAACGTGATTTTCAGCATTTGGCAGTTTCCTGCTTCGACCGGGCGAGCCATACTTCGACCGGGCGATCCGAGGCCCTGTTAGCTCATTATAAAAGGGGGAAAAACGGTAATTTTCAGGAGGAATTGATAACTTTTCATAACATTAAATAACCACCTCCTAAATTCTCTCTACGATTCCATTTCCATCTCTTCCAAAACCTATCAATGAGCTAAATCATCAATCCTAGGAGGAGAATTGAAGATCCAAGGGGGTAGATCAAGACCTAGCAAATCCAATTGGGGAAGATTTCACTTTTTACGTATCAATTGTAATGGATGTAATTGATTTCAATTTTGTATTGTTACAATTGAGAGGTATGTTGCTCTAATTCAATTTGGATGTTGATTTGAACAAGGATGCATGAAGATTAGGTTTGATAATTGTTTGTTTACTTTCCTTTGAGAGCTTGAATTGCACTAGAACTTGTTCCTTACCTCTTAGGTGTAGGTAATAGCCAACTTAGGAGGTAGTTGACGTGAACGCTGCAGCCAACACGCGGGCGGAATCGTCGTGAATAGTGTAGATTCATACGATTTTAGTTCCAATCACTGTGCGGTGCTAGGTCGTAGGGAAATAATTGACGTTCTATTTGGAGTGGTCTAGGGCTTAATAACGTGACTGTTTGCAAGTCTTAGCAACATCAACCGTTAGCTCGCCGTGACAAGGGGTTAACGAGTGTAGGGTCGATTGCTCAATCTCCTAGGGATTAAAATGTGTTTACATCAATGATTAACCTAATTGGATTGCATTTACATTCATTTCAACATCCTATCTTCCTAATTTGAGTATTTGCTTGTCTTGGTTTACCAATTTGAGGAGAGAATTGATTGAATGATGATTGTTGGTTTAATTCATTGTTTGTCATATGTTGTTAGCATGGGTTTAAATTGATTGCCTAGTTGATAAAAACTACTCAACGATTATATTTTGCCTAGCTATAGGACTTTGCTATAGTATCTCGGTATTCTAGCGGGCGAAGGGAAGAAGGACCTGGATTTGACAAATTTTATTCTTGTGTAGCTAGGAGTTTAATTTGATTGAACTTTTAGCCGCATCAAGTTTTGGCGCCGTTGCCGGGGACTTCATTTAGTAGGTTGCTAGATATTGGGGGAAAAGTGAAGCTTGTAGGCTAGGTGTTTGTGTTTTTGTTTGTGTGAATATTGTTACTAACATTTGTTTGATAATTGTTCTAATTTTGTTTTCTTTTGGATTCTTTGTTTTTGTTGGTACTTTGAGTTTGTTGGATTATTGTAGGTATCAAATGGAGAATCATCGAGGAAATCACTCGGAGAGGCTTAACAATCTCCAAAGGGAATTGGATGAGATGAGAGCAAAGATGTTGGAGAGACAACGACCGAGGAAGCCAATCCGGTTGGTAATTGAAGAGAGCTACCCATGGATGGAAGAGAGGAGACATGATTGGAAGGTGAAGCCGAATTGGGGATATGAAGAAGAGGAGTGTAGTAATGAAAGCTATAGAGATAAATGGGGGAATTGTGACCTCCGGAACAACATGAACTACTCCCCATCTAATGGCTACTCTCCATGTAGACGTTATGAGAACTATACTTGGAATCCATCCATAACAAGAGTTCATTGTGATGAATGGGGTAGCCGTGTGATAGCGCGTTTCGCAACGCGCTAAAGCTGCAAGTGTACAGACCAC
>JAPKLW010001728.1:69162-158919 GCA_026898455.1 Plectranthus barbatus
AAAAGAATTTATGAGTTTGATGATCGTAGTTCACTATCAAAAAAAAAATTAAAAGAAACCCTAGAATATTTTGTAAGGACAAGAAGGAATAAGGATGTGTTGTGGTTATGGTATGTTTGATTTGTTGGGGAAGAATTGTAGAGATGCCAAGTTCACATCCAGATTCTGGATGAGTTTACAAAAGGAATTGGGAACTCGACTAAACTTCAGTACGACATTTCATCCTCAGACTTATGGACAGTGAGAAAGAACAATACAGACTCTTGAAGATATGTTAGGGATAGTTGTCCTAGATCGAGGAGATAAGTGGGAACCGATATTACCATTGATTGAATTTGCTTATAACAATAGTTATCAAGCAACGATCGGCATGGCACCGTATGAAGCATTATATGGTAAGAAGTGCAGATCTCCACTATACTGGGTGATGTGGGAGAAAGAAAAATACTCGAACCCAGATCTCCACTATACTGGGATGATGTGGGAGAAAGAAAAACACTCGGACCCGAAGCAATCCGATAAATGATTGATACTGTTCGCCAGATTCGAGAGCGGATAAAAGAGGCTCAGAGCCGACAAAAATCGTATGCAGACACAAGAAGAACTGAATTACAAATTGTAATAGGAGATAAAGTCTTCTTGAAAGTCTCACCTTCAAAGGGAGTTGTACGATTTGGAATGAGAGGGAAACTACAACCACGTTTCATAGGACCCTATGAAATACTTGAGAAAATAGGGCCAGTAGCTTACCGTTTGGCCTTACCACCAAGTTTTGGAAACGTACATAGTGTGTTCCACGTATCTCAACTAAGGAAATATGTGTATGATCCAAAGCATGTGATTCATCAAGAAGAGATTGCTCTCAGTCCGGACTTACAATATGAAGAGAAACCTGAAGCGATTCTGGATCGAAAGATCCAAGAGCTGAGAAATAAATCTATATCATTGGTAAAGATTCTCTGGAGCCATCATGGACAAGAGGAAGCTACTTGGGAGCTTGAGAGCAAGATGAACGAAAAGTACCCTTACTTGATCACAAATTTTGAGGACAAAAATCTTGTAAGGTGGTGAGAATGTAATAGCCCTCAAAATATTGATTAAATAAACGACGGTGTTACATAATTTCTCATGCTACAAAATAGAATTTCTTGATTTGTAACACTAGTATTAAATTCAAGTGCACGTTTTCTAAACTAAATTAAGGATTTCTATGGTTTGGAATACTGATCAAATGTATATGATTACATTTGAGAAAAGAAGTTCTGGTTAAGATTTACAAGGTGATAAATCAGTATAATATTTTCTAGTTTAGAAAATATAAAAATTTAATATATTAAAGATCTCAAATTATATATTGTTTCCGTGAACTTTAAATAATTATTTGAAGTATATTCTTCGAGATATAAATTATTAAAGACTAAATGCCTGATTTTAACAAGTAATTTGGATCTATAATAATGAAACCTTATCCACACAATTAAATGAAGATAAATATTGCAGATATTTTTGTGTGTAAAATCTTACAAACTAAATGAGTTCCTAGAGCCTAACCTATAGACTAATAGGATTTCTTCTGCTATATAAGGAACGGTTCGCTTAATGAAATTTCACACCAAGAAAGAAAGATAGAGAAGTAGTAATATAGTCGATGAGTGAAAAAAAATATATGAGAATTTATTTGACAGAGAGAATGAATGTAATAAAGAGGACAGAGAGAAAAATTAGAGAGAGTGAGAAGTTCGAGAGAGAGAGAGAGAAATTTATGAGAGAGAGAAGAGGTGGCAGAGATAGAGAGAGAAAGGAGCTGCATGTTTGAGCATAAATCAGTTTTGGTTTCATACTGATTTTGTGTTCAACCAATGTATTATCTCCCAATAATTCCTTCTGCAATATTGTAATATTCGTTGAGAGCTTTCATTTGACATGCATATTGATAAGGTTCTGATCTACATAGGAGAAGTTGATAGTCACCGCTAGGCTACTTCATGGAGGAACAAAAGTACCTACTACTCAAGAATAATTACTGAAAAAGTGATAATTAATTATCACTGAGGTAACACCCAAAACCTCCATCTATATTATATTATTATTTTGATCATATATATATGTGGGCATTATGGGACGTTAGGATTATTTGTGAACATTAGAATTAGTGTTGATCAAATAAAGCGAATTTAAGATCGATCAAATAATAAATAAATACTCGAAGAAGATGAAGACTAGTACAGATGTTGTCAAGGCATGACCATATCATCAATTGCGCTAGAGAGCTTTACTTCAAGACAAATAAGCGTATTGGAGCGTAATGAAACCATAACCTGAAGTGACGGACGTTGCTACGCTTAATTCTATTTCAGACATGCGAAACTTATATAATCTTATATCATGTGATACACTTGAATACTATTTAACCAAATATACTTATGCAGATACATCTTGTTGGAAATTATCTAATTTTCAATTAGATAATGAGTATATGAAATAAAATAAAAGACATAGCTTATCGAACTCAAGAAATTACTAGATACGATTATAACATAAGACCGAGAGATAAATACTAAGCGAGGGGTTATCATCTAAATCATAAAATGACGTGAGCTGTAAAATAACTTAGCTCTCCATTAAAGCTAACCCATCATACCTTCAATCAAGAAAACTTACTACTTATTTTGTGACTGATTGAAGGAAATACTTTTCGAGGAGAGGAAGGCTTTTGAAAATATTATACCTGTAATACCCCGTACCTAATTTGTAATCTTGTCTAATTAAGTTGGATGTAATAATGGAATTATCTCAATTGAGAAATAATTGAGAATGGTTTATTTTGGAATTTGAGAGTTAAATTGAGATTTGTACTCATATGTTGAGATTTATCAAGATAATTATGTAAATATTTGGTGTTGGAGATTGGAAATTGAGATGATGTGTGTGGAGGAATTGATATTGGAGGTTATTACATGTATTGATATGGAAGTATTGGATTATATGAGTTGAATATGTTGGATTGATTAGTGACATTGGAATTATATTATAAGGTTGAATAAGGAACCATAGCATATAAGATTATTACATCATGATTAAACCATATGTTATGAGGAGTATAAATGGGGGAAATGTTGTTAGAATAAGGTTTTCCACCTTACCTTATACAAGTTAGAGAGAGAGAGAGAGAGCAGGGAGAGCTGCAAAATTTCAGACAAAAGAACCCAAACCCGTCACCTCTCTGTTCGGCCAATTTCCGGCCACCACCGGCGACCTTCCGGCGAGCAGACCTCACCAGCTGATAGCTCTCGTCGAGGGCTTCGATTTGGTTACTCGTGGGTCTCGAGAGGTCGAGTATTGAGAGAGATATCGCCGATTGAAGTAAGGTGAGTATTTGTGCGATTTTCCAGATTTTAATTCCAATTAACTTGATTTTCCGGCCGTTAATCGTTAAATGGATGATGGATTCGTGTTCCTGGAAGTGTAGGGAGTATTCGGACGTTGAGTTTGAAGAGATTCGTTGCCGGAAAGTACCTTGCGCCGCCGCCGTCGACGATTTCCGGTGAGCTTACTTCAACCCTCTTTTTCTTGCGTTTATTTGGCGATTTGAGGGTAGATTCGGGTTCCTCACGACCTTAGGACTTCGATTTAGTAATTGCATGTGTCATCGGGTGTTTAGGATGGAAGAAAATGTGAGTTTCAGGGCCGGGAAAGGCGAACTCGCCGGAGAAGACGACCCGTCCCGTTCGGAACGGCTTGGTCCCGTTCGGGACGGATCGCGATCGGAACATGGCAGCTAGGCTCCATCCCGAACGGGATGGAGGGATTCCGAGCGGGATTCAGCACGGCCTTAGGGCTAAATTTTGCATTTTGTTCGTCCCGTTCGGGACGAACACAAACCGTTCGGAATGGACTTCGACCCTTGAGTACAAAACATGATTTTTAAAGTATTTCTAACCCCATTTCATATCCTTTCAACCCCATTGATTATGTATTGAATCGAAACACATCTTATGCAAAGAAAATGAGTTTGGTATAGATAAATGTCGGGATTTCAAGTCCGGGTTGAGATTTTAGCATGAATTAAAGTGGAGAATTATAGATTAACAAAGGGGTTGAGCATGAGACTTGTGTTGGGATGAGTTGGCTATAGTTATATATATTATGGTCCTAGAATATTTATTCTAAAGAGATGAACCTTGACTGATTGTAGGGAATTGAAAGCGGAGGACCGATAAGCTCAAGCATCTAAATTTAAGCCAAAGAAAAGAGGTGGGAGACTATTTCAAATCTATAAAAATCAAATGCGTGTTTTCCTTTCAAAATGCGTGATAAAATGTTTTGATTTAAAATGAAAACTGCTATGCTTGTTTTGTGTTATCATAATCTGTCCTCTGTCGTTTCCCAACGACATGAGAGAATAACTAATGAGTTTGGAACCAGGTTCTCATAACTGCGCTAGAACTCAATTAGTACATATGGAATAGCGATTCCATATGATGGGAACTGGAAGATATAAGGTGGAAATTTGTTATATATGAAAGCGGAATTGTGAATGAGAATGTTGGTGATTGATTGTGAATTGTGATTAATAAGCGATCGGGTCTCAACAAGGATTTCTGAGACTAGTGCACTCTAGATGACAGTAGGTTGAGTGTTTATTCATTCCTAACTGATCATCGTAACTTGGAAGTCGGCCAACTTCCAGTTACAACCCTGACACAGATATGATAACATCTAAAATAACACATGTGGAATAAAACGTTTTGGCTAACACGGTTCTTTTCAACAAAACCCCGTGTTTAGCTGTGTGAGTTGCATAGCATGTTTTCTATATAATGTATGTTTTGGCATGTTTCTCACTGGGTACGAAAATACCACCAACTCGTAACAACGTGAGGTGGACTTTCTTATACTACAAACTCAAACGCTTGATTTTTTAGCCATGAGCTCTGTTTCCAAATAAAAGAATGAAAATGTTTTATTTTCACAATGATGACTATGCCTAAATGTTTTTGTGTGCAACTTATTTGTTCCTCTGAGTCAGACGTACTTGACTAGAGAGATAGGTCATTGGATGAATATATCATCAGAAATATTTCCAGATGGCTAGGGTGGGTTTCAATATTATTATTGATTCTCAATTGTGATACGATCGGGTCTCGATGTTTAATCCGAGACTAGTGCACTATGGATGATGGTTGGGAAAGTGATACCTATCCCCTACTATTCATCGTGGTTTGGAAGTAGGTCTGCTTCCTTGCCACAAAATGTTAAAACAGATAATGATTGCATGAGGAGAGTGAAAAAGCTGAGCTCAGCAAATGAAATAAAATGTTTTGGTAAGCACGATTTGTATTTCAATAAAATTATGTGGATTACCTGAGTGATTGGCATGTACATTGTACTCAGCCCTCGCATTATTTCTAAAATGTGTAGGTTGAGCATCAGGATGGAGCAACAGAGGTGTATGAGCGGATCAAATAATGGTTAGTGGAGATCGATGGGTCCCACTAATAAATAAGGCCAATAACCTGAGTAAATCCTGAGATGTATATCTTCATATATACATCTCCGCCACGTAATTCTCCGCTGTAATAACCTCTGAATCTTTAAACTTTCCCTTTTGAGATGATGAATCTATTTCATACTCTAAACCTTTGTGACAAGATTGTAATCATATTTGACATACCTATCTTTCATACTTTATCTAATTATTCGTTCATGATTGATATTTGTTGAGAGTGAAAGATGAATAATCGGACTTGTTGTTCTTTCTTCCGGTTATTCATCCCGTCGCGTCCCCTAAGATCCGGGAAAGCAAATGGGGGCGTGACAAAATCATCCGGTTTGAGATTTTTCAAACAAATCGAGCCAATCATTTTTCTCAAATTAGCCAAACCGGCCAAATTAATTTGAGTATTTATATAACCTTGACTATCTAATTAAATTGACCTCATAATTATGTTAATGATGATTGGTTAATAAATTGATTTAAATTATCAATTACACTTTTTTCATTCCTTCCTAATTTTAAGGAATTTGTAGCATTCTTTCCATATATAAATGTTGTTTTATTGCATTCAATACTTTTTTAATTGTTTCCATAATCTTTATTGAAATAATACCCATGATTACAGTAATTTAAATATATTTGTATACTTTTGGTGAGGAGTTTTGCTTTTAGTATATATAGATTGTTCTTGCCTAATCCATAAAAAATCATGTGCATGTATAATTTGGTATTAAATGCTATTAATTTCAAAATTAGGAAATGAGGCAACCGTTGAGAATATTGTATAATTGATTCTTGTTGGTTTTTATTTGTTGAATTAGATTGATTGGATGGATCCACAAAATAAATTGGCTTACATGTTTCAAGTATTTCACCATGAGACATATAATCTTACTTGCTTTCTGAATCGACCAAATTAATAGCACGATAAATTCATCAAATCTTTTTACATCACAAATTCAGTACCACTCTTCTACTATATTGATAAGAGACGGCATTGGTGTAACTTTTTTTTTCTTGGACATAATTGTTCGGGGTGGAGTACGTACATTCTATCTATAATGAAGAAGTTATGAGTTCGATCTTGTATCGGAACATATAAAGTGTGTACATTTAAATTAAAGTAAAAAAAAATTGAGAAGAAAAAGTCTGGAATAATCTGCTGCTTATTTTCCTAGTACATGAAATCATCAAAATCAAGCAAGAGTTTTTTTGATGTATATCTTTCTAATATTTTCAGCATATCCAAGCAAATAATAAAAATATTGGGTCCCAAGTTGAATATCCCAAAACTAAATCCAGCTAAGTATGCCATATATAATCTATCCCTCGTATAAAAGAACACTTAATTATGGACAATTATTTATTATATTTATCAATAATATCATTATATTAAATTCTCATAAAGTAAATGCCTATATTATCACTCTCAAATACTCTATTCAAGGACAAGTGTTTTAATCTAGCTATAACTATAATACAGATTATATTTTTTGTTGTAATATTATCAATATGATTTTCTAATTATCTATAACTTATAATGTAAATTTATATTTATTCTTTTAATAGTATCCGTTACAGCTATTTATCTACTGCAAACCTAATTATAATAAAACATATCATACGACAATCACTTAAATATATGCAAAGTCGCAACAAAAGTGAAATGTGATATTATTCCACGGTCCACCTAAACCAGAAAGGGTAAAACTAAAACAGTTAGCTTGGAATTCACATACATTCTTGTCTATGTACTAAAAAAAGCAGTAGTTTAATTTTTAGAGGGAAAATCTGAATTAGCAAAAATTATAATGGAAAAGCAATGTATAGCAACTCTTATGAAAAAATGCAAGAAATAACAAAAGTACACTTTTTAAAGTTAAAATGTCTTAATCACAACATCACTTCTCTTGGGTTGTGTGAAATGTTTAACAGATTCATTGTTTAATATTTTGTTTGACACAACTCAATTTTTTATGAATTTTCAGAGAAGTGCAAATAATTAAATATAATATTTGGTGTTCAATATTTGAAAATGATCTGGAAATGACAAATTCGGCATGAACTCAATTTGAAATTAGGCAGGAAGTTGGATTTAAAATATATTAAATCCAGATTTAATTCGAATTTCAATTGAGTTTAGTGTAAATGAAATTCGTCAGGAAGTTGGGGTGGGCCTTCTAGCTGGATTTCGATTTTTAAATTTATTAAATCTTAAGTGAAATTCGGCTGGAAATGTGTCATCCAGCTGGAAGTCAAATAAATCCAGCTGGAAGTCGGATTTAAAATATATTAAATCCAGATTTAATTTGAATTTCAATTGAGTTTGAATTTGTTGGATTTTGGACTTGTAATGAGATATTTGTTTGGATTTTTTGTTGGTTAAATAAGCAGGAATTAGTTGTATTTATATTATTTTTTTTATTTTTTTTTCCACTTGTTTGGTTCGAATTTTAATGTAATTTTGTGCTTGTAAAATGGGTGAAATCGGCTTGAACTCAGGATTTTTTTTGTATTTGGGATGGAAATTACCGACTTCCTGCCCAATTAAGCGACTTTCAGCTCAATCGGCCGACTTCCGGCCCAATCGGTCGACTTCCGGCCCAATCGACTGACTTCCTGTCCAATCAGCTGACTTCCTGCCCATTTATAATGTATACATAAAATATAATTTTTAAGAATTAAGTTATAATTTGATACATTATAATTTAATTTCAATCAAAAATCTTCTTTAAAATTTAATATATACGATCATGATTGAAGATTTAATTGAAGAAAGTAAGTTAAACAAAAATCACGTTAAAAGTAAAGAAAATTTTTACGTAATCAATGGGCTAAAATTTTGCTGATTTTAATTGACTAAATAGCGATTGACAATATTATAGGTGTATAAATAGTGAGCATATTGGATAAATGCCTCACAACACATTTTTTCTTTTAGGTGTGTGCAACAAAGAATCATAGGGAGCAATACAATGTATTGCATGAGTGAGGGAGATAAGATTTCCTATGAAGAATATTTCAATTCGATTTGATTCTGATAATGAAGGCAAGTGCGAAAATGGTTTTTTAATATTTTATTACCATTTAAGTAAATAGTAGTAATAATCATTAATTATTGATATTTTTTTGCTACAACAATTTTTAGTTTAATTTTATTATTCATTCTTCCAGGGATATGATAAGACATTTTGTTAGATTATATTATTTTTATATGTTAAATAATAGGTATTATGTTTCGAGTTTTATTTCGTTAAAATTGGAGTAATACATGGACGAATATATATAAATACACTCTTATTTAGATTAAAAAGACTTTGATGATTTAATGAATAATCATATGAAATAACTATTTAATATTATTTAGTATTAATTAATAACTCATAAATCTAAAAATTTAATAAAATAAAAGAAGACGCCCCAAAAAAATTCCCACTTAAAAAAATATTCCAAAAATAACCATTCAAATATTATGGAATTTAATTAGATTGAATGTTTTAATATGGGGATTAACATTTGTAACACGTATAGAAAAATAAGATGGCAGTAATATGGAAAGTGATAGCATTTTCTCAACAGAAATAAATTAATTAAATAATATAGTAACGTAAGGTATATAAAGTAAATATATATTCTGTATTTTTTAAAATAGATATAATATAATTCCTAATATCAAGATAAAATTAATTAAAGATAATTAATATGTTTACTTTTACTACTCTTCTTTTTATTTAAAATGGACTTCCAACTCATTTTTGTTAAGTTAGAGCTGATTTTACGAGTTCCAGCTGAATTTATGGAGTTCAGGCCCAATTCAATACCAAATTCCAGCTGTTATGGCCGACTTCCAGCTAGAATGAATTACTTCGAGCCCAATTCCTAATGAGTTTCTGCTCATTTTAAATGCGAGTTCCATCTGATTTTACCGAGTTCCAGCTGAATTTATGGAGTTCAGGCCCAATTTAATACCAAATTCCAATTGTTATGGCCTACTTCCAGCTAGAATGAATTACTTCCAGCCCAATTCCTTATGAATTTCTGCCCATTTTAAATGTGTTCCAGTTGAAATTTCTCACTTTTTTATTGCTTTAATATTACTATTTTAATAAACCCCTGTGTGGATAATAATAAAATAAGTAAATAGTTGAAATTTTCGCACAAATCGATAAATGTGACAGAGCGATTGAGACATTGTGGACAGAGAAAGTACACTTTTGCTATTTTGTGGAGTTTTTCATAAGGGGTGTTATTTTTTGAATGTATACATAATTTTTTGCTATTTAAAATTATTCCCTCTAATTTTTATAAGTAGGAACAGTTATTTTCAGCAATCATTACTACATCTAATAAATTTTGGTTTTGATTTGACTAGGCATTATTGAAAAAAAAAAATTACATTAATTTATACACAATTCATATCCCTTATCTATAGAATTTGTTTTATATGTGCTTTCAAATTTTTTGATACATCCTTTTCTAAAAACATCTTTATTAAAATTGAAGAAGTATTATAACTATCAAAATCTTAAATATTAAACTAAAATAAACTAACAAATTAAAACTAATTTTATTTTATAATGCCATATCTCTATAATAGTAGAGTGAAATATTAGTATGGTATAATAGTAGAGGAAAGGAGTTTAAAATAATTTTTCTTGCCTAATCTATAAAAAATCATGTGCATGTATAATTTGATATTAAATGCTATTAATTCCAAAATTAGAAAATGAGGCAACCGTTGAGATTTACATCTATCAAAGTTCTTAGGAGTATTTCGCATTGAAATTTAAAAAATATAAAGTCATTATATATTCAATATTTTACTCAATTTCCAATAAAAAATGTATCGTACTATATTTACGATTTATGATATCTTATTTCACAGAAAACTTTAAATTAGATTTTTTTTATTCATCAATATTATGTATAGGTATATTATAATATAAATTGTATTATATATTTTACATCAAATTATATATATCAATTTAATAAAATAAAAAATATTATACTCCCTCCGTCCCGAGTAAATTGTCCACATTTCCTTTTTGTCTGTCCTACAATATTAGTCACCTTTCTTAAAATAACAAAATTTTCACACTATTCAATAAAATATTCATTTTAATACCACTCATTATCACTCACATACTTTAGTTATCGTGTCCGGTCAAATGTAGATAATTTGACCAGGATGGAGGAAGTATTACACGAATATATAAGATCGTTCAATAGACAGCGTATTTGAAAATCTCATATTATTTGAAAACTTGCATATCCAAAAAAAAAAAAATTTGATTGTTAAACTGAGGAAATTAAAAGATTAGTTGAAAAATAGAGTGCTTTAGGAAAGAAAAGGGAAATAGAAGATTTTTACTGTGTAAGAAATAGAAGATTAGCTTATTATTACACTTATCTGTAATGGATACGTGTATTACTAGTTTGATTAAGAATAAACTATAGTATCGCTAGATTTCCCAAATCTACTTGGGTTTTATTGTTAAAATTGGGTGGATTAGTCAATAATATAATTTTTTGGTACAATTATTTAATATTATTAATTTACTTCTTCAATACAAAGACTAATATTAAATTAGTGATTCCCTACTAAATAGGAAAAATATATGATCAATTAATGTCAAATTAGATTGAGAGTTTTTTTTTAAAAGATTTTGTTTATATTCTAAAACGTTAATCAATACATTAAATAATAAAATATGGGTACCTACAAAGCACAAAAATTTTATTTAAATTGTTATATTATTTAATAATTTGTTGTAGTAATGACTTATTTAATTTTTATATTAAAACCTGATTTAAGAAAACGATTGTAATTATAAAGAATTTTTTAAATCGGATATCAAATTTGATTTGTTGGGATTCATCAAAATTGCCTCAAATAAAATTTATATATATGAGAGTTTTGTTTATAAATATATTACACGTATAATACTTATAGGACAATTTGGATTTCTTGGAAAAAAGATCGAGCAAGTAAGAGCTGCATGAGATCTCTCCACTATATAGTCTATGTTACAGCTACACAAATCCTAATTTCTGAATATTTTTCTTATTCCAGTCGAGTCAAGAATATAAATTCTATTTGATAATTAACGTGGACGTGAGAGAAATGGCAACTGAAGTTTTACGGTCGCAGGAATATGTGTTCGTTGGGAGATTTCCGGCTGCGGCGAAAGATAAGAGACAATCCACCAAATGTAATTATTGGTGGAGGAGATCCAACGTCAGTGAATTTCATATTTACGCAGGATACTCATTCGGATCGTCTCCATTACCTGGATGCGTGCCGTTGCCTGCCTTCAGCAACACCAAAGTCGAGGCGGAGCTTGAAGATGGCGCAATGCAATGAAAGTAGAAGAATTTAGCTAGCTAGGTTCCAGTAGATTTAGTTGATTTTGGCGTATTTAATTATATATGTCGACTCTCATTGATTAGCAGCTTAGTGTGATGTAATTTGTTTCTTATAAATTTTGTATGGGAATTGCAAAGTTACAAAACCCCAAAATTATATTATAGAATAATCCAATACCAATATTGTCTAATTGATTCTTGTTGGTTTTAAAAGTATGCATCTTGCATGTCTCTGCTACAATTATTCTACAATGATTTGGATAATGTTGAATTAAGTTTAATATTAAATAGACTGGATTTGCATTTTCAATGAGATCATTAATTATAAAATTGATAGAAATTTCCGTACGTATGATTAAGTGTTTTATTTATAATTAATTAGCAATCGTTTCTCAGTTACTCAATTTCAAAAGGAAATTGGCGATGCTCCGTTTTTGAGGAGTAGTTGATGTTGGCTTTTAACTTTGCACTGAAAGATATATATATTTTTTTCACCTATGGTTTTGTTGTACCATATACACTATAGAGAGAAAAATAAAATTCATAGTAATAATATACGAATATGTAGTTTATAAATAAGAAATATTCACTACAACCGCTCCATAAATTACAAAACATATTATATAATTAATAACTAAAACCTCCCTATATAAACATGCAACCTTAAACCACATTCTCATCCCATCAAAAGAAAAACAGCCACCGTATTTGCACCCTGAAAAAATGCTCCTAAAGCCGGAAATAGTCTTCGTAGCCATGATCTTGGTGGCGATGGACTTCGCCCGAGCAGTTGATCCGGCTGCAGCCGGCGGAGGAGAAGCACCGGTTCTAGAACTATACATGCACGACATTCTCGGCGGCAGCAACCCTACGGCGAGGCCTGTCACAGGCCTGCTAGGGAACATCTACAGCGGCCAAGTCCCCTTCGCTCGCCCCCTGGGGTTCCAACCCCCCAAAAACGGCGTTGCAATTCCCAACGCCAATGGCGCCATTCCGACCATAAACTCCAACGGAATCCCACTAGGCACCGGCTTAGTCGGAACAGCATTTGCAGGAGTCACGAACAACAACAATAACAACAACAACATCAACACGGCCCAGCTGGGGCCTGATGGTCTGGGGCTGGGGTTCGGCACAATCACGGTGATCGATGATTACCTGACATCGGCCCCGGAGCTGGGGTCCCAGCAACTGGGAAAAGCGCAAGGGGTCTACGTGGCGAGCTCGGCAGACGGGTCGACGCAGATGATGGCGTTCACGGCCATGATGGAAGGAGGAGAGTTCGGGGACAGCATAAACTTGTACGGAGTGTATAAGATTGGGAGCACCATGTCGAGGCTGTCGGTGACCGGTGGGACCGGGAAGTTCAAGAACGCTTGCGGCTTCGCCGAGGTGAGGTCGCTCATTCCGGCGGGTCAACATGTGTTGGATGGTGTTGAGAGCTTGCTCAGGATCACTCTCCATCTTACTTACTGAAGATTTCATGTCATTTTCTTGAATGTGTGTGTGTGATTATTTGTGGATAAGATTGAATTATGGTTTTCTGTGTATTTGATGTTTGATCACTTATTTTGGATGGTCTTCACGAGCAAAAAGAGAGGAAAAAATCGAAAGATAATGCCAAGTGTGAATCTCAATCTCAAAAAAGGGTCCCAATTCCCATAAAAGTAGGAAAAAATTCATCTTTTCTATATTCAGCAAGAAATAAACCAAAATTCAATGTAAATTATCTAACAATAATTTGAAGCAGAGAATTGAAGCAAAAGGTCCAGTGAAAGGTAGCACCTGAATCCAATAAAGCCAATGTGTTGATGCCGCCTCTACTTGATATACTGAGAGACCCATTTGAAGCCATCTCCATAGCCCATCTTGCGCACGATGCTGCACATGAAGACCTCGATCGGACGGACATTTGAGTCGGACAGGTTTACCTTCCCCTTGCCGGTAGTAATGCCTGTCAATCCCAAGTGGTAGGACATTTCATCTTCCGATGCAGCATAGGGAATATCAATCTTGTTGCCCAATATCAAGAACGGAACATTGCCTAAAGAGTCGTCGGAAAGAAGAGCATCGAGCTCTTTCTTCGATTCTGCAAACCTCTCCTTGTCATAAGCATCCACCAAGTAAACAACAGCATCCACCTTCACAACCGAGAGATTTGCACACACATTAGATACCACAAAATGCAGGGAGTTCTAACATTGAGTTCTATAATTTGATATTAAAACATATTTGAAACAGTCCAGAAAGCAGTTCGATTTTTGTGCTTTTTGAGTTCTAACATCAAGTTCCATAATGCAGGGAGTATTTTGGTTTTCTTTTCTATTTTCAAAGTTAGAATGCTTCAATATATGTGCTTTTTGTCTGTACAAATAAATATTAAGAGTAAATGAGGTAGTACTGTCACGCCATGAGATAACTAAAAGTGCTTTTATCAAACTCCGGTTTTTCATTTAAGCCAGCCAGTTTATTTGAGACTGTGAAAGCCCATTTTAGAAATTACAAACATTAAGGAATATCATTGTACCACGAGATTGGATGAACTTATAAGGACAGGGACCCCAAACAAGAGATTATGCTAGGTAGTTTCCTCTTGTGAAGTATATTAGCCTTTTTTCCCCTTGATTGTACTAGCACAGTACAACACAAAGCTTTTAATTGCTAAAGTACAATGAAGGAGCTAAAACACATACATATAGTTTACTCAAGAAGGATGAGATCAAAATCCAGCAGTTAAATGAATGACTTCACCCAATAAAGATTAATGCAATTAAATAACAAGAAAGCTGAATATGTAACAATGGTAAAGAGAACAAAGATGCCCTATGAGTTAGTACAAAGCTTTTGGAAGGCTCCAGACTTTCAGCAGTAAAACATCACAGAAGCCACATTTTCAAGTATTTTGAGAATGGACCAACAAGCAATCCAAATGAAGTTGTATGCAATTACTATGCGTAGAAAGCAACAAACATCAAACAATTGGTCTAAATGATCGGATTTTGACACATAGTAAGCTCTGGCATGATAGACAGTTAACAAAGATCACTAAAATCATTCATCACAGAAATGGTGGGATAAGTTTCAGAAAGATTATACCTTGGCGTAATAGTCTTTCCAAACTCTGCGGGCAATCTGATGGCCTCCCAAATCAAAGGCCTTAAACTTGATATTCCCAATACTCAGCTCCTCCGAAGTCGGATGCTGTGTTGGCTGATGCTGTACCAATCTCTGCTCATTTCAAACACCATTACAACTTAGTTTAACTGTAAACTCCAGAAACCAACAGCACTCCAATTCTATCACCTTGACTAAATTCCACTTTGTGGTTTGAACAATGTAAATATAGGGCATACACCCAGGAAAGCAATAACAGCAAAATGTATGAGTAAACAAACTTTACTGAACCAATCCCACTTCAACTTGCAGTAGTAATTTAGACTAATGATGCAGACTCGCCCCACAATACTGAAACACCGTGAAGTATAAATATGATCTAACTACATGAATATAGCAGATGAATTACGGTTGACCAAAACAAAAAGGTAAAATGATTTTATCAACAGTGTACAGATTCAAACATACAAAATGCTCCATTGCATAAAACCTATTGTTACAGAAACGTCAGTTCATCTGATCTGTAAATCCAATTCCTCATCAAGATCAGTAATTCCACAAAAATCTTATCGAACAAGAGTTTAAAACTTAAGATTCGTTCCGATTCTCACACAATTCCAAACACACCATAAAAATAAAAAATAAAAAAATATTCAGGGACGTAAACACGTAGCAAACAAAAATAAAAAAAATAAAAGAGGGAGAGAGAGACCTCGTCTTTGAGCATATGAAGAAGGGTGGTTTTGCCTGCATTATCAAGTCCTAAAAACAGAATCTTCCCCTCTTTCTGCCACAGACCGAGCGATGCGAGCACTCCATAAAACCAATCGAACAAAAACATTTTCGGATGTTATAGAGCAGGCGAGGTGAGAGTGATTGATCCAACTCGGATCGAAGAAATCGATCACCTAACGCTGTGCCGTTGCAATGCTAGCCGGTTTCTCTTCAATTTTTTTTGGAGAGAGAAACTATACTAGTCTATAATATTGTGCTCAGCTGATTCAATAATAATAATAATAATAATTATTATTATTATTATTTAGAAATACTCCCTCCGTCCCGGCTGAATTGTCCCGGTGACTTTGGGCACAATAACCAATGAATGTGAGTGTAAAGTAAGTTGAGTGAAATTAATATTTTATTGTTGAGTGTGAAAAAGTTGCCTTTTTAAGTAATGGGACAATTGAGTTGGGACGAACGAAAAAGGAAAGTGAGACAATTGAGGTGGGACGGAGGGAGAATTCCAATAGCAAACTTTCTGAGGTTTAATAATTTTCTTTTCTAAATAATAAGTATTACTTGTGTAGTTTTTATTGTTTAATTTAAAATGTTAAGACTAGAAATAACTGTTTATTTTTTTAAAATGATTAAAAAGGTGGTGAAAATAAATGAAATGCTAATATTTTAAAGTTTAATTAGTGAAATAGTGTAAAATTAGAATTTATGAGTTAGGTAGAGGGATATGAATTTTCTCAACAACCATTATTAGATGGTTGAATTGGTGGATAGAGCTGTGACGGATACGAGTATGAAACATGGGAAAATAAAAATAAAAACTATTATGATCGTTACACGGTTTTTAGCATGTGAGATCAATTTTATAAATGATGTATTTCTATTAGAATTGATATTATTATAAAATAATATATTTAAACGATGTATTTTATTATTAGAGTGAATCCAACGATATAATTGGAACTGGCCAATTATTTAGATCGCCTTCAACGTGACATGAATCCGGGAGAGGATGGGTTGGCATAAGATTGGATATAAACGCACTCATTCCACCAACTGATCGGATCCATGCAGAAAACTCAGCCACTGTAAAATTCTTTAATGCATCAGAATTGATGAAATCTTCATCATCACTAGACTCCTCCTCGGATTCCTCGCCCTCCTCTTCATCATTAGAGTCAACGATATGACCCTCACTTGTTGAGTGGTGACCTGTATTTTCATTCTCCTCCTCCTCCTCGTATGGATGCTCATATTCTTCATGGGGGGGCTCATCGTTTAAATTGGGTATTTGGGAGCTCCGACTACCACCTTCTGAAGACGTACCAAAAATCAATGAGTCCCCAAATCTTTGTAGATCTTCCAGACCTGGACTAAAATGCTGGTAAATTGGTGGACTGCTTGATGATAAGAACGGCCTGTATGGGGATGGCTCACGATGTGAAGTCCCAACACCGGTACTCGCCGTATAATTCATAACAATATAAACATGCGGCTCCGAATAAAGAGCAATCAATCGTTGAAGCTCTAGATCCGTCACCAACAACGATTTCATAAATCTGCCACTTCGGGATTGGGCAGTGTAATAAATATTATACTCACCGAGTATGGCTTCCGCATCAAAAATAAGTTGAATGTTGCTTCTTAATGCGGCTATGGAAATGTTGGCGACTGGTATATAAACCAGTCGTTCTTGTCCGCCAATGTAGTTGCACGAGTCATCCCATTGCCCATTGTAGTGAAGAATTACGCTGCACCAATTCTCCATTTTGAGAAACAAAATAATTTATTTTGATGAAGATAGACGGAGACTGAAAGTGAAAGTGAAACAAAAGATGTAGTGCGAAGAAATGTTTATGCCACCACAAACTTCACTTCAATTATATAAGTAATACAGAGTGTCGGCAAATAGTTGAAGGAAATAAAATTCATCAAATAAAAAAAAATTGATCTCTGCAAAATTTTCAAAAATATCATGTACGATTCATTACTCTTCACATAATATTTCCAACAACCTATATAATAGGTATGCAGTGTGCATGGACTCATCATATCAATATGTTTGAACACTTTATTGCATTACTATGCAATAGCAAAATAAGTCAAATATTCTCGTGCAAAATCAACTCAAAAGTATACAAAATATATTTTTATAAATTAAATAGGAAGAATTAGATTTTTAAAATTTAAATATATATTTAAAAAATGAAAAAAAAAAACATGAGTTAGACCGGGTCGCCACCGATCCCACTCGGTGGCACTCGGGTCTCACTCGGTAGGACCGACAAAATATATAAATATAAATAAAAAAAAAATTGAGTGCGACCGAGTCGCAACCGTTCCCACTCGGTCGCACTCGGTTCGCACTCGTGTGGGACCCACACATTTTCGAATTAAAATATTAATTGAGTGCGACCGAGTCGCCACCGTTCCCACTCGGTCGCACTCAGTTCGCAATCGTGTGGGACCCACCATTTTTCGAATTAAATTATTAATTGAGTGCGACCGAGTCGCAACCGTTCCCACTCGGTCGCACTCGGTTCGCACTCCAGTGGACCCCAAAACATTTTAATCGAATTTTGCTCTTAAAAAAAAAACACGAGTGAGACTTGGCTATTCCATTTTAATTTTTTTAAAACCCGATAGCTACCCTAATTATTTCTTTTTGTGAGTAAATAAATAGATTTTGGTTCTAACATCTATAAAATTAGTTAACAACAAATTTTAACTAAAAGATTAGACATAAAAGTCAGAATAATTGCAATCAAATGATTTGTAAACTAATTCCAACGCTAAAAATTGTACTTTTGGCTAAAATTGCAATGAGTTAATAAAAGTGGCTAAAATTGAAATGTGTTATAAGAAAATGGCTATTTCAGATAATTTAGACTTATTATTATTGTCAATGATGGATCTACTCAATTAAAATAGTGTACTTACTTTATTAAATAATAAATTTACTTGCTTTAAATATTGTATTTACTATGTTAAAAACCTTCTCATCAAACATTAAAGCAATGTTTGGTTTAATTGTCGGGAATGATAGCAAAGGAAATGAATATGAGTTTAGATTAAAAAATCATTCCTAATTCTGATGTTTGGTTTATGAATTAGTTTTGGAAATCAATTTCATTTCTAATGATTGATTTTTTAAATTTATAAGTTTAGAAAAGAATTAAAATATTATATACATAATAATTAATTTAATAATTAAAAAAATCAAGAAAATAAAATCATATTAAAAATAAATAAGTAATCTATTTATCTTCTTATTTATTGTATAAAATATAAAACTAAGATACAAAACGAAAGTTTAATTCAATATAATTAATTTTATTATATGTTGTGTTAATAATATATAGTTATAATAATATTTAATATTATAACATTTTAGAATAATATTGGAAAAAAAATGAATATAAAAAACATGAAAAAAATTGAAAATAAAAAATTTGGTAATGAAATTTGGGGATGGGAATAAACCCTACTAATTTGGAGGATTTCGGTGATTCCCAAGTTTTTGGGTATCATTCCCATTTTTTCATTCAAAGGTGAGTTCCCTAAAACTTATTACTTATGTGCTAAATTGGAGATAAGTTATTGAGCTTTTTTTTTTTTTTTGGAGAAAGAAAAGTTATCGAGTTGGAAAAAACACCTTACCGGTAATCAAGAGGTCATACATCAATGCATTACTATTAAAAAAAATGATAAGCTTGGAATCACTGGCTAAAAGTAATGCAAAATCAGCTCAATAATAGAGACAGAACTCGAAACGAAAACATAAACTTATCTTATTTAAGTAATCAATTCCCAAGTCTTGTTTCATGTTCGACAAATTCGTACAAAAATGAATTCCTAGATCTCACCAAAGAAAGTGCCTAAAATATGCCCAAAAATCTTCTGAACATCAAACCTTGGAACAAATCTGTTTCAGCGTTCCTCTCCATGATTGAGAACCCCATCAAAGCCTTGAGAAACTCATAAATTACAAGAAACCTAGACGGGGACTGGCTCAGGAACTGTTTTAGAGGCACCAACTCCAACCTACACTTACAAATTCATGTTTATTCTCCCTAGAAGATGAAAATATACGAAGATGTAACATGAACTTATTGAATCAAATACTGTTTGACAAAAATAAATCATATAAGGTAGGCACCATTGAAAAGTCAGGAATGGTTTCAATTTTATCTGCATTCTGCATTTTATGTTTGCAAGTCTCATAAGCTATTACTTTAGATATATGAATGGTTTTCCATTGAATTCATGGGGATGTTAATGACAGGAGCTAGTTCTGTTATAGAGAGAGAGAGAGTTACCTTTGCTGATTTGAAGAGTTCATCTAGCACTTCAGACAACGTAGGATGTGCATGCACAGCAAGTTTTATGTCCTGCAAGGTCAAAAAATAAACATCTGAAAGTAAAGCTGGGTTCTTTAGATTGAATCTCTTCGAACATAATTTAATTTGCTCTGGTGTGGTTGGAAGCAAATAAAGGGTTGCTCGTGTTCACCGTTTTCTGGTGATAACAGACATCAGTGCAAAAAAATGGTATAATTTATCAACGAAAATTAAGAAACAAGGAGCCTTGTTAAAGCTATTTGTTGTCCACCCATATTGTTTTTCAACATATCTTTTTTGTGTTCTTGCCCGCACAGGCTCTAAATACATATTTTTTCAGATGGGATGCTTACAAAAGGAAAGAGTTTACTCCGCATAACATCATTGTTACAAAAACCAGTCTAGGCGCTACTAGCCGAACCGAAAAACACATAATCGGCACCTCTAGGCAGTTTTTCATGTAGTCAGCGCACGCCTAGATTTTATTATTTTTTTTTTTCAAAATTTAAAAAATTTATATACTTTTAATTTTTATTTAGTAATTTTTATATACTTTAAATTATAAAAGAAATGAAAATAATTTAACTAACTACTACTGCCTAGGCAGTAGGCACTAGGCCCTATCCAAACGCCGGACTAGCATTTAGTAAGTATTACAAGTTTACAACCATGCATAATATACAACACATTTTCTTGCTTTCCAGACTACATACACTTCTTGCAATTGATATCTTACCAACAAGGCTCTCGGTTAAAGTGCAGTAGTTTGGGATTTTAAAAGAAAATGTACCTGTATACGTGTTCCCAAGGCAATGGCATTAGATGCCTCATGTATGAGATCTGCAGCATGTAATCCAAATATATGAACCCCAAGGATCTCACCATTGTCTGGCCTGTATATCAACTGCAACGCACAATGGATTCAGCACAAATACCAAATCATCATATCGCGAAGGAACAAAAGGAAAGGTATACTATATGATTCAACTATTCAAGACAAGCAGCCAGGAGCAGAACAGGAAGCACCATAAGCTGGAGAACTTCAAATGATGTTTGTAAACTATTTTCTTTAATTAACCTTGCTTGATGAAGGAGGTCACCGTGTGTAACTTTTAAGAGATCCTCATTAAGATGTGTATCATCTAAAGAGCACAATAAGTGATTTGCTGAACTAAGGCAGCAATTACATTCCATAGGAACCAAGAGCAAAAACAATCAAGTGAACAAAAACTGGAGCAACTTATTATGAACTTGCAGTACCTTGGCCAGTCCTTCCCCTTCATTTTCAGCCAGGGCTTTTGTGTTTGCTTTGAAACTTGTCTTGGCAATGCTTACTTCAAATCCTTCCTTTGTACCCTTCTCTCTAGCTTGAGGCTAACAATGTTAAAAACATGTAAGCATCAGTACTTTTCATGAATTGGTGCAATATGTCCAGGAGAAAGTTATACTGTCAATGTATAATATAGCAAATTAGTATAATAGTCTGACACCACTATTATAACTAAAAACCCTCATTGTTTTATGTGCTATATAGATCCATAGTAAGCTAACACAAGCAATCATTTAAGAGGCTGCTGTTCTCAAGAAAATATGTCATGAACTCATGAAGTCACAGAAATTTATCCCTGGATCTTTGCTACATAATATTTGTTCCCCCGAGTTATGAAAGAACAAAACAGTACTTGCATGCCAACTAGGAGCTAGATTCACATACAAAGTGAAGGAAGTATCTGAAATTTGTTGTAATCAAACTAATCCAATAACAATATTAAAAAATATACAATTAACTACATAAAAATGAACCAAAAAAAAAAAAGAAAAGCAATGTCATTTCAGCCTAGGGAAATAACCAATCAGAAAGTTGGGCTTACAGGCAACTTTTACACTAAATCGGTGTTTTTTGAATCAGCACCTAGGCCAATCTTTACAACTCTGAGCATGTCTAATTATATTCATTAGGCTTTGAAAAATAAAATAGGCAGAATGACAAGAAGCAACTTGAGATGGATAGCCATACCTCAGTCAATCCAACCATACTGATTTCAGGATGGGTGAAACATGCTGCTGGAATGCTCAAATGATTCAGCACATGGTCGTTTCCCGTAACTTGCTCAACAACTGAGCCAATTCCAGAAGTTAATTGACAGATACATGATAGACAAACTCAAGTTGCTGAAGTTTCATAGGAACTTCATTACCAGATATTCCTTGTGCACTTGCTGCATGGGCAAGCATCATTTTCCCATTAGCATCTCCAATACAATACAAATGAGGAACCTAATAAGAATACGGCACAAATATCAGATAAGTGAATACTTTTGAAGATAAATACAGACAAAAAAGAAACTGCAGACCCACCAACTTTCCGTTTCCATCAATAACTCTCATGCGCTCATCAACAGGGACAAATCCACGTTGTGTTTGAACGTTAATCTGGGAGTATATTATTCAAATGAAATAGCTTTCAAATTATAAATTAAATTTAATAATTACTTCCCGTTCCAGTTTCACTAACATTTTCCAAACCAAGCCCTTGAGTGAATGGGGCCCTTCCAGTTGCAATTAGAGCAGCATCTACCTGCAGGTAGTCATGCATCTGATTACATACTTCCAATTCCAATTTGAACTAAAAACTAGAACAAGGTGGAGAAGATGAAAATTTGAACGGACAAGCGTTCGCATACAACGGCTATCATTTAAAAAAAAAATTCATTTGAAAGAACACTCTGAAATAGATGAAGTAGACTAGGGAAGCTTTAACTCTTCAAATTATAAGATTTACAGTATATAATATTATGTATGATTTTGCATCACTGTGTCTCTTTTATCAGCATAAAGAAAGCCGATAGAGAGTTTTACATTGATAATAACCCGATTTGGTCTGCATTGAACTGCAACTAAGCAATATCAAGTGCACAGCATGGGAGAAGAATATTATATGAGAGTTTTACCTCCAGCGTATCCTTTGGCTCCTTTGTCTTTGCATCAATGAGCTCTATTTGTACTGGTTTTCCATCCTTGGCAGGAGTGATCTGTACAGGGCAATTCATAAAATTGAGCATGGATACTTGTGTCGGTGGTTTTATATTTGTTTGCACGTATAAGGAAAACTTGAACAGTGAACACCTTGCTAGCAAATACACCCGTATGAGAATCAATCTTGCGAGGATTTATGAGAACTCGCTGAGCTAATTTTCCAATCTCAGGATCAAAACCCGGCATGAGTTGATCTAAAGCTTCAATAAAAGTAACCTGTACAGTTAAGTAGTGCTGAGATGAGATCATCAAAGTCCTCGACATATGCCATTAATCTTAAATGCAAATGTAAAAGAGACTGCCACATAGATTTTCCCTTAGGTACCAATACGATGAGCAATGGTGGTATCAAAATTAAGATTATAAACAGAAAAAAACAGATTGCAAATGACCAACCAAAAACAGTTCTTAACTAGTTAATGATATAAATAGTCTAGAAACTAAATAATATGGAAGATAGAATATCATACCTCACTTCCAAGTGCTGTATACACATCACTGAACTCAAGCCCAATGTAGCCACTTCCTACAATAGCTATCCACTGTGGAACAAACTCCAGTTTAAGAGCATGATCACTAGTAATTACTGTTTTACCTGCAATCAGAAGATATCACTAATGCAATTAATAAGGATCACAATGTACCACTATATAGTAGCATAGGATTAGTGAAACAGAGAAAACTCTGAAGCAAAAAACTTAAAAAGTTATATAAGTTAAATATGAAGAGAGCTGAAGCAGCTACCATCAACTTCGATACCCTTGGGCACTAAAGGAACAGAACCAGTAGCAATTATTATGTCTTTTGCAGATATAATCTTGTCTCCAGAATCTCCTTTTCCAAATTTCAACTTTTGTGGACCCTGAATATGTTAAGGTACACACATTTTAAAGAAGAAAACCCAATATAGTTTAACATTAGTTATATAATACAGACATTTCGTATATAAATGGGACTAGTAATTCTTAGAAGTGACGATGTAGACTCACCAAAATTGTACCAACACCTGTCAGTATATCAACACCAAGAGCTTTCATTGAGTTGGTCAAGTTGCCTCTGATCTTTGAGGCCAAATTGTTTGCATGGTCAGCGACTTTCTGTCTGTCATATCCAGCTGCAGCAACCTATTACAACATGTTGATAATCATGAATTTCGTGAAACATGGTTCAGAACGGGGTGAAAACCTCCACATAGTGAGTGAATAACAAAAGATATTTCTATACTTGCTCTCCATGCAGATTACATAAGATAAAGGATTTACTAACTAGATCTTACCCTTGTTAAGTACTGCTTTACCATGTCGAGAACCAAAATTCTGCTCTTGCAAAGAACTAGTAATTCAAATATTCCTATATTTCATCTTGAGCACGAATACAGAAAGTTAGTGATTTTCAACTTCCAATCAATCTCAACAACCCTTTGGAAGGTGGTTCTTATTCACAAAGCTCGTATATTTCAATTTACTGACAAAAAACATCCCACTTGCAGGATTCTTATGTCAAATCGAAATAGTTGAAGAAAACTATGTTCTAAGATCATACACACGTGGCATCCACATTAGAGGATTTTGAATTCGGATGAAGTGAAACGGTATTATTTGCTTCTTTCTTATTACTTGTCATAAAGCTTTGGGAACTTTCAGAATAAGAAGACCAAAGATCATGTATTCAACATTGAGATTCAGTCACGCCGAGGTTAGAATTATTACAATAGATCGAATCAACACGCTTCAGTCTTTACAATTTCACATGAAAGAGTTACCTGCAAGCCAAAAGACTTCATATGCTGTTCATTTTGAAGCTCTCGCATGCGACCGCTGACAGCAAGAAGTGCTTTAGAAGGAACACAGCCCCTGTTGACACATGTTCCTCCAACTACATCCCCTTCAATGATTGCTGTTTTCAAGCCCTGTAGTTCATATGAATTCAAGTTGTTTTTCCAGTAAACAGAATATTTCGGTAATGTGACATCACGGTAATGATACAAATCACGAAATAGAAAGATCATCACACTCAAAAGAGAATGAGTATAGTTGATCTCAAATTACCATGTTTGAAAACTAGTTAACTGCAAGCATTCTGAGCAGCATAAACCAAAAGCAAATCAGAAAACAAGGCAACGCTCGGAATGAACTGACTTTACCTTCTCAACAGCATGAAGCGCAGCGCCATGGCCGCCAACTCCGGCTCCAATAATCACGAGATCATAGTCGAAAGCGGCCGACGATGGCGCACCGTTGCTTTTCAAGGCCGCGAAAACTCTGCTGAAATTGGAATGCTCGGAACGCAAGCTCAGCCGAGTCAGTCGCAAAGAAGCCGCATCAGAAAGGGAAGTGGAGCCGAATGCCTCCCTCCGGAGGCCGCAGAAGCGGAGCGAGCGCGGCGCGGGAAAACAAGCGTCGTTGACGGCAGTGGAAGGGGAGATCGCGGATTGTGGGGAGAGGGAAAGAGAAATGGCCGACTGCATCTTGGGGGGAGGATAAGCACGATAATGGCGGTAGCCGGTGGGAGTTTTAATGGAGGAGTTGGGGAGCTTCGGGAGCTCCGTTGAGGGGTGGCGGAGTTTACTAAGACTGATTTCAGCTCCGATACCATTTTCGGATCTTTTGCTTAATTTTTTTAAAATATCAAATTCTAACACAAATTCAAATGTTTAAATAAATACTCAAATCATTTAAAATTATGCAAATTATCCTCAATTAATTTCCCGATCAATGAAAAGCCGATTGTATTGCTGAATTTCCACATCAGCAAATTAATATTATGTGTAAATACCACGAGTCAAATAATTTTTTTGTCCTATATATGCATTGTTTTCAATAATTTGGGTATTTATTTGAAATTTGAATAATTTGGATTAAATTTGACAAAATATATATAGTTTGGGATATTATTAAATATTTTGTCCAAAAAAAAAATCTTAAGCGTGTTCTTCCATTTTGGAATGAGAAATCCGTCTTCAGGAATTTTTCAATTTTCGAGAAAAGAGAGTTACATTTAAAGTTTTATGATATTTTGGGTTTTGGGATTTTTTTTATTTTAAGTTTACGAATAAAGATTTTATGCTTTTTGGGATTTTAAGATTTCTATTTTAGGTTTTTTAAATTTTTTTTAAAAAAAAAATGTATTTGACACATGTCATTTACACGTGGCATTAATTAGTTAATATGGAATTCCAACAACATAGTAAATTTTTCCGTTGACCAGAAAATTAGCTTGGGATAAAAATTGTACAGATTTGAAAATTTGGGTATTTATTTAAATATTTGGATAGTTTGGGTTAGATTTAAAAAAATGGTAATAGTTTAAGATATAATTGAACATTTTCCCTTAACTAAAATTACATCCGCGCATGGAACGATTCGATCATTTATATTTAAAATTTTAAATTACGTATATTCATAAATTTATATTTGATTTTGATGTATTCAATTTCTTATATTTAATATTAAGTAAGTATAAATTGTTTTCAAATTTACAGTTTTAAAACAATAATATAATATGTATTTTCTTTCCTAACATAATAGTTTGTTGTGTGCACAATACGAAATGTATATATATTTATATTAATAATTTATTACTCCCTCCGTCCCATTATATTAGGCACGGAGGGAGTTGGCACAATAACCAACATAATGAAATTTAAAGAATGATTAGTGGATAAAATATTGTTAAAATAATACTAATGAAGAATTAAAAAAACTAAGGGCAGTCACACAACAAAATCCCAACCCAATCCACAGCAGCTCTACCGGCGACGGCGGTGATGGTGGCAGTGGCGATAACGGCGACGATGCTATTTCCGATGCAATTGGAGGTTGAGGCGCAACAGAGCTACGTCAACAACAAGCAGCTCGTCTGCAATCAATCCCCCAACACCACCCTCGGCTTCGTCTGCAACTCCGCCGCCCCCTCCAGCACCTCCTTCTGCACCTTCCGCTCCACCCCGTCTACAACAGTCCCGCCTCTATTGCCTACCTCCTCTCCGACGACGGCTCCCAGATCGCCTCCTTCAACGACATCTCTGACGTCGCCCCCCTTCCCGCCGACACTCTCGTCGCCGTCCCCGTCAATGTACTCTTCCAAGCCGATAAGGCGTCGCACGACTTGCACCTCGGCTTGTTCAAGCTACTTGAAGAAACTTTGTCTTTGGAAGTTGAAACCACACACCTGTACCGTCGGAGCTCCGGCGAGCCAACACTGGGGTGGCGAAAGCTTCGAGGCAGGGCGACAATGAGAGGAGGGAGAGGAGGGCGGCGGTGGAGAGAGGATCGAGAGAAGTGAGTTTGAATAATTTTGTGGGAGGGGATTTAGGGTTATGAAGGGTAGGGTTGGAATTTTAGGTTTTATTAGGGGTAGGGAGGTAAATTATGGTGTAGTTAATTTTGATTAGGATTTGTTAATTTTTTTCCATTTTCGGAAATGTGCCTAATAAATGGGACGGACCGAAAAGGAAAGTGTGCCTAATATAATGGGACGGAGGGAATATTAAAGTACATCAATTTTATTTATTTTTTTAATATGTATAAGTGAAATAGTAAACTCGATTAATTAAAGTTCATGGTTCAGAGTAATAAGCTAATCTCAATTTGATTTATAATCTAGTTTATCTTCTCTAATCTCTCTACACACATTCACCACCACTTATGTATTTTATTTACACATATGAAATGTGTATTTTAAGTCCTTATGTGTATATCATCAATATTAATAATATTAAATATTATATCACATATGATATATATTTATTCTATATGATAAAAAAAAGTGTATTTTTGAGAAATCTTATAGTGCATTTCCATGTAATACACTTCAATCTTTGTATTTTGTATTGCAGGATATTCGAATTCAACATAATTGAGTTTTCAGTTGATCTTGAAACTCATTACATGTTTTTGATTTGTTTACAATAATATTTATTGTCCTTTGTCTTCTCTATAGTTCCAGCCCTCGATAGCATTGCTCTGGTTGCCGCCTTCGATGCTCTTCGCTAAAAAATCTTTTTGAACCTTTCCCTCTCCTTCTTGTCCACACATGGACATTTGAACTTGACATGATCTGGAGAGTTGCATTCAAAGCAAGATCGAGGACATTTCTTCACGAATCTCTTATCGATAGTTTTAAGGAGTGTCAGTTTGGTCTTGCTTTCTCAAGAAGCTTAGCCAACCTTCTCATTTGCTCCTCAAGCTCTTCAACAACTGGGAGTGACAATGTACATGGGGAAGAGAATTCTGAAAACAAAGAGGAGTCTGAGAAAGCTGATGCTACAACATCTGACAAGCCTGAGGCTGAAATTGATGAGCAGCTAAATGTTGAGAAAGGGAATACAGTTGTTCCAAAGAAAGGAACCAAAACCAAAAAGAGGAAGCCAGTTGAAGCGGTGGAAGATCAAGAAGGGGTTTTGAGGAATCCAAAAACAGGGAAGCGAGTAAAGGTTGTGGCAGTGAAGGAGATTGGAGAAAGTTCGAAGGGGACAACAGACAAGTTAAAGAGGAAGGAAATCAAGCGCGAAAAAGCAAAGGTGGTGGAGCTTTCAGCTGAAGAGATTGAGAGAATCCCCAAATTCTCATCTGCTCCGCACAAAGAAAGGATGCAAGCTCTGGCGAGCCGCAAGTTCATGCTTGAGCGAGGATTTAAAGACTTGTCCAAGTTGCCAGAGGGGCTGATTAAAAGTGTTGAGAATCAGGGGTGGGAACCCTTTGTTGTGATGCAGTCGACACCCATCACTGCTCTTGTTAGGGAGTTTTACGCAAATTGTGAGCAATCCACGGCCGTTGATTACGAGCTCCGAGCAATTGTGAGAGGGCAAAAATGTGATTATGAACCCAAAGACTGTGCATGCGGTCTATGGCACACACCCACCTCAACCAGACAACTTCATGGATTTGCTTACTTCTGCAACAAGGGAACAACTTGATGAGGCTTTGCGTGTAGTAGATGTGCCCGGTGCACAATGGGTTGATGAGACAAAGGACAACCTTTCTGTCCTTGCCAGTTTCCTGACTACTGAGGCTAACATCAGGATCCATTTTCTGAGAATCAGGATAAGCTCCACCACTCACAATACTCTGGTGGGTCAGGACCAAATTCTGATGGCAGCTGCAATTGTTAAGGGGGGGCCAATTGACATCGCACCCTTTATCATTGATTCTATAGCCTTCCAAGCTTCAAAGAGGGCTGGGCCGCTGTTCTGTCCTTTATTGATCTCAGAGCTGTGCAAACGAGCTGGAGTCCCTTTTCACTCCAAGGAGCCGAGGAGCATTGCCAAGAGCTACTTCAATATCCAAAATCTGACTAAGAGGCATGCACAAGCACAATCTCGAGCTCAGGGTGAAAATCCTGCTTAGGATGGAGACGCACTGGAGAATTAGCAGAATGAGCTGCTGAACATCAAAGAAAACCAGGCAAAGCTGCTGCGTGGATTCAAGCTTATGCATAAGGTGCTGCTGACGAGCAAAGCCTAGACAACAAAGCTGCTGAGGAAGAAGGGCCGCCACCAGAAAAACAAGAAAGTTGCCGGGAGTTCTGCGTGATGAACAGGGTCAACTCTGAACACATTTAGTTTTTGCAAAAAAAAATTCATAATTTGGTTATGTTTATGTTTACTTCTTGCTTTGATGTGTAGTTTTTGTTGGTTAAGTGTCTGAGCCTCATGCTGGTGTCATGTTAAAGCATGAAGTTCATATGGTCGTTTTAATAAAAGTTTTAAGTCTAGTAATTATATCTCCTCTCGCCCAATGATGTCTCGATTTTTGTCGTCCTTTTCTTTGCATGATTGGTGATGATCACGATTGTTGAGGGTCAATCCACATTTACTTTTTGATGTTTAGCTCTGTACATGCAAATCTGGTTTGTGAGGCAAAGTTCTCATTTGTCTCTGTTTTTGAAAACCTGATATGCTAGACATATGCTTGAGTTTAGCTGGTACTACATCATGAACTTTTGAATGTGAAGTGCCACCTACCCTGAGTTTGATCTTGGTTGAGACGAAATAGTAATGAGCTTTACACTTAGAGATGATAAAGGCCATTGCTTGATCTTCGTGCCTTCAGATGTTTCTGTGTTTCAAATGAATATTCCTTTGCACCTAGATTTTGAGCCTAGGCCTTTTTCTTGTTTACACCTGCTTAATGTTAGCCAATTTCCATACACGTCCTAGTCTAAAGGATTGTTCTGACTTAGTTTTCCTTTAACATTGAGGACAATGTTATGTTCAAAGTTTGGGGAGGTACCACTTCTACTTGAAGTGTTCTTTTTGTAAGTTCCCTGCCTTAAAAATGATGAAAAGATAGGCAAATCTGTCAGCCTGAAGAAAAAAAAAAAAGAAAACACTTAGAAAAGAGATGTGTGCGAATAAGGCTGGTCTCTTTATTATATGTCAATTCAGCCATATGTTATAGTGGTATGTTTGTAAAAAAAAAAAGAGAGAGAGAGAGAAAAGTTGAAAGACAAAGGTAGAATAAGTCTAATGTTAGAACGAGAAGGACAATACCTCTAGACTCAAACCACTATAACCAAATTTCCTCACCTTGAACCTTGGCCTAACATTAGAAGCCTTGAAAGTCCTTTTGATCTAAGTGGATTGCGAATCTTATTAGTGGAGAGCAAGAGAAAACAAATGGGTAAAAGAAAAAAAAAAGTGGCATTGATGAGCATGAAGGCTTGAATAAGTAGTTAAAGTTAAGCTCAGTTATACTTTGGCTATCTTGAAACTCGATTGTTCTTTTTGAACTTTGATTGCTGAAACTGATGAATGTACATTGTTAAACTTTGAAAAGAAAGAGGACTGAAACTTGACAATCTTGAGAATTGCCTTTCATGTTTTCTTTTTAAACTTTAGCTGAGGGATTTTAAAGAGGAGATTGACTAGTTTGGCTTATTGCTATTAAAATTTGAGGAGTCTTGTAGTTTTATTTGGTTGGTTGAGGACAAGAAACATCTTAAGTTTGGGGGGTGATAACTCTCATAAAGAGTTATCTTTTGATCTCTTCTTATACACTTTAGGTGTTGTTTTGAAAATAAGATTGATCTTATTTAGAGTCCTTATAGGTAGTATTTACATCTTTATGATTATTGCACTCTATTTTAGCTATTTCGAGTTTTAATAAGTTTTTGCAAGCTTTTTGTGAAGTTTTTTTATCAGGTTTAGAATGCTAGAACTTACCTACCGCAATTTGTCCAGTGGTCATGCTTGAGCATGGGAAATGCAAAAGTGTTGGTCCTGAATCAGAGTCATGATAAGTACCCGAAGGATACTTAGCAAATGCAGCAGAATAATAAGTTTATCTTGCACTTAGATCTTTTCAAATATTTGGGCTCGAGGTTGAAGTTACGATTGTTTCAGAGGTATACTCTAGCAACTTGAGGTTGCTAGGTTTTAAATCGATGAACATAAATAATAAAATAGTAAATAAGAACATAAGATTTATAGTGGTTCGATCTACAAGATCTACGTCCACTCCTCAGCCGTATCGCTGAGAATTTCACTAAAAAGATATTTGAAGTACAAGGAATCGCCGAACACTTGTAATAGGCGGTGAGCTTTCGAGTTGGCCACTACAAAGCTATCATCCATTACTTCGATCTTTTCGGTCGGCAGCTGCGGCTAAGTCAAGGGCGCACCTTCGTAAAACTTATTTTTACTGCAATTGAGGTTTTATAGTTCTCTCCTGAACTTTTCTGGGGTTTTTCGGCAACAGCCCGTGATAGTCAATCTCTTTTCAGAGATGTGACTGCTGGATGCTTCCTAGGATGGAAGGTATCCCAATGATTGATCCTTGAATGAAGTCAAGGAATCTCTTCAATATAGTGTCAGATATTCAATGTGGGGGACACTACGGTTGGGAGCTTAGAGAATCTTCTTGTCTCTTTAATGAGCTCCAACTGACTACTCTCTTTATCTTTGTTCGCTTTGTCAAAGGAATCTCTCTTTCACTAAGTGTCTTTGCGAATGTGAGCAGTAGTAGTCTCTCTCTGTTGGACTTGTCTTTTATACCTGGAGATTCAAACTTTGAATCTCCATACCCGTTAGACACAACGGTCTTCTTCGTCCAAAAGAATTACTTGTTTTTTCTTCCTTTCCGGCATGGTACAATGCCTTTTTACCTACTTCGGGTAAGGCTTTCGTCCTTTGTTGTACCTTCTGTCAGAACGGGCGTCTTTAGCAAGTCGTTGCTAAGTATTTACTTGCTTAGCGTTCTATCGGAGAATGCTGGAAACTTTCTGCTAAGCCTTTTGACTCTTTTGATTGCTAAGTACTTTTAGCAATCTGTCTTCGTAGCTAATCTGTTGACTCCTCAGCAGTTGCTTACTCAGCACTTGAGTCTTGGTTCTTGATTGCTATATCTTCTAGCAATATCTTCCGTAGCAGCGAATGCTGACTCCTTCAGCATTCTGCTATCTTCTTACTGTAGTAGCGAATGCTGACTCCTTCAGCATTCCGCTATCTTCATTCTGTTGACTGCTAAGCGAATGCTCCTAGCAGTCTCTTCTTTTTAGCATTTGATTGCTAGCACCTTAGCAATCACTCTTCTTAGCACATGACTACTTTCTTCCTTAGCAGTCATCTTTGTCTACTGACTTCTCTAGAAGCTACCATCTGCTGAGAATACTTCTAGCATTCTAATCTATTACAACTCGATATTTTTCTTAAACAGGACATTACACGTGAGTTGCTAGACTATGCTAGACTTCAGCAATGATCGACCAAACTACTAAGGCTTTGATTCAACAAAACCTTTTACAATTTTGATCTAGGGGAGAATTACCACATAATTCCCAACAATTTCCCCATTTTTGGTTCGATCAAAGCCTACTAGCTAATTGCTGAATGTAAGAAGGAAAATTTCTGAGTTTACAAGTGTTCAAGTCTAGCAGTCTATCTCAGAATTTAACCAACTTAAATTTTAGGGAAATATTTCTCGATTAAAACATATGTAAATGCTTCAAAGGAATATGCTAGGAAATCTAGCACCCAATCAAATCAGCAAGCATTCACCACCAATCCAAAGACAAAAAAAAAAACTCAGCATCCACATGCAGTTTTGTTGAATACACAGATAGTGTATTTCAACTAAAGCTCGCAAAAAATATCAGAAGTGGACAATGAGTGATTGTCTAAGTCTGATTCAATTTCATTTATGATATTGAGCGATTACATGTACAATGAAATTGAAAAAGACCAAAAAGAAATACAGAAGTCTTGCTAACTTTTGCAATGAAATTCATGGGTCAGGAGCAGGCTTGTTCTTGTCATACTCATCGAATTTGCCAATGGTCATCTGCACGAACTTATCCAAGTATGCTTTGCTTGCTTCACGCCCAGCTGCCTCCCTCTCCAACTTCTTTGCTAGCTTCTCATTCTCCATTTCGAGCTTCCTTATTTTGAGCTATATCTCTTTCTTCAGCTCCTCATCAGCAATCATGCGCTCTTCTTCAGCAGCAGCGAGCTCTTCCTCCTCTTTCTTTCTTTGCTCTGCTTCAGCAAGTCTCCTCTCTTCCCCCTCTTTGATCGCAACCAAAAAGGTGGACGAGAAGGAGTTAACAGTTTGCGCGAGCTTCTGCTGGGAGTTAGCGACTTCCTCCTTCATAACCTCCATACTGTTCTTCACACCGGACACATCACACTTCACCTCAGCAACATCTGCTCTTACTACTGACACTTCACTCCTTATCTCCTCAACTTCCTTCCTTATATCGGCAGCTTCCAGAGCCACGCGCTCATTGATAGCAAGGGGAATAGCAGTGGAAAGAGCATGTTGAATGGCGTATTGGACAGCAGTGTTAACATAAGAGTGGAAGGTGTGAGAACTTACAGGAATAACATCCATAGCAGAAGTGGTAATTACTAGCTCTCCGCCACTAGTAGATAGATGGATCAACATCCATAGCTTCAGCTTCATACCAATCGCCCTGCGCCTCAGAATATTAATTTTCAGCAGCTATGCGCCCGGCCTCCTCTGAATTCCATACCTTCGCCTGTACCTCAGCAAGGGTAGCAGCCTTTGCTTCATCGACATTATCCTTCAAGTATTGAGCCTCTTCGCCAATCTATTTGGCTTCCTCCATCATCCAAGCATCCTCCAAGGCTTTTGCTACTTCCAAGAGCTCGAGTTCCAAAAGATGTGCAAGCATTTATGTTTTTCTGTCACACTGCACGGTCATCTCAAGGCTCTTTGCCTCTCGCTCTTCCTGCTCTCTCACAGCAGCCATTCTCGCTAGGAGTCTCTCCTTTTTCTCAGCTTCATATGCAGTTTGCCGTCTCCTATACTCAACAGCTGCCATAGCTTGGCGCTTGGAAATTTCAATGCGAGCATCAGAGTAGTCATCAGGAGCAAAACTCGATTTTGGCAAGGATTGAGTGGTAGAAAATAGCCTATGAGCACGAATTGCTTGAAGTCGTGCTAGCACCTGCTTGTCAGAAAATTGCTTAGTGCCGGGCACTTGGTCTATCCAATCATTCGCCCATCGCTCCTCTGTCCTGCAGTAATTCAGGCCCTTGGTAGTGATTACCAATATCCTTTCTTCAAAACAGAGTTGATGCATGATGTAATCATGCATCTTCCAGCGTCTAAACTCCTTTGCTAGCAACATCCCTTCCGGGGTTTCGTCATTCAATTCCACATAGAAGACGTTTGAAATGTCCCCCTCTATCTCGGCCATCACAAACTCTTTTATCTCAGCAACCATAGTAAGAAGATCATAATTTACCTTCTCGTCTAGGAAGACAGGGGCACACGACTGTGCTACTCTCCAGATTTTGAAACGTCGGCCCGAGAGTCCTTTGAAAGGAACTCGTAGTAGCTCGTTGTTGCCTGTCGGAACCTTCCTCAAAAAGCGAGCATCATAAACGTCTTGCCCTGCTGGACGCTCAGGAGCACCAAAAACTCCTGATTCCAGCAACGTGTGCAAGTCCTTGTCAGATAATGCGTCATGCTTTGGCAGGGGCGTTGTGATGGGAAGTTGAGCAACTTCCTTTCCTTTCTTCTTAGCAGCTGCCTCCGCTACTAGCTTTGATGCCTCTTGAGCTGCACGTGCAAGAAATTCAGCAGCTTCCCTTGCTTTGAGCGCATCAGCAGCCTTCTTGGCAGCGATCTCTTCAGCGGTCTGCTTTACTTGTTCGAAATTGTGATCTCGTGCTTCGAATGTGATTCTTTCCATCTCCTTTTTGTACATCTTTTTCTCCTTCTCCTTCTTCTCTGCCTTCCTCTTCAAGTTCTTTTCCCTTACTACTCGTAATCTCTCTTCAAAAGGTTTAGAAGAGAGAGGAGTGTCTTGTGCTTGCTTCTCAGCAGCCTCTTTCTCCGCAACTTCTTTCTCTGCCTTTTCTTTCTCTGCAGTCTTGACAAGCCTTTTGTGTGTTCGCCTTTTCTTTTCAGGAGCTGCCTCGTCCGACCTCTTCCTCTTGGGTATTGCGACTGCAAGTTGACCCAAAGCTTGAGCCGGTTGCTTAGCTTGCCGCTTGGAAAATATCTCCTCAATCTGCTCCGCAGGAAGATCTCACAGTTTCTTGATCTCATCAAGATCCCGAAAGCATTTCTCGGTCTCAGCAGCCTTAGTCGCAGCGACAATCTCCTTAGGGGTTAGAGCAACTGCATGATCCAATCTCTGGAAAGCCAACGCGGCTGGATGGGGCTCTTCCGGAGAAGAAGGAATCTTGGTGTCAATGTTTGACTTGCCCCTCAGTGTGATTGGTCGGGTAGGATCGGTAGGGGCTGGTGTCTTCTTCGTCTGCGGGATGAAGTCTGTAGGAAGAAGCTTCTCTCCTCTGTCAAGCTTCTTCTTATGGAAGAACATCTCTATGAATTTGCTTATCTTTAACCCAAAGTTCACGTTGGAGGTAAAGACACCCTCCTCCTTGATCTTAAGGTTCTTCTTGGCGTGCTCCAACCACCGCCCATAGAAGAATTCCGCCTAGTTTCCTTCCACCTTATCCACCAATGCCATCATAATAGCATATTTCTTCGCCGAAAGTTCAGAATATGAACCGGCATCACACTGAAACATCTTGATTACCAGCTCAGCAAGGAGCTTGAACTCATCCTTGAATTGGTTAATTGGGGTAGCTACCTTGAATGTGATCGACTTCCCTTTCTGGTCGTTTATCAATTCTGGCTTCTTCTAGGCTTTCCACGTTTTCTCCATTTTCTCTAGATCGTTGACCTTGTAAGCAGCAATACACTCGCCGGCGTTGGGAAACTCAAATTTAGCAGCAAGAATGGCAGCATTCACTTCCAAAATTGTGCCAAACACCGAAGTTTTGAAGGACTTCTGGTTGTCCTCAGCTACGACGGCTCGTGCGTAGAATTCAGAAACCATATGCGGGTGGAACCACAGTGGTTCTGCTGACAAGTATTGAACTACCCCTACCTTGGCTAGGGTTTCCATTATTCATTCCGGAAAATGAAGCGCAGCAAGAAGAGTGTAGAGGATGCGATCTTTCATAATTTGCGCAGCGCGCCTCTGATTATTGGACAGACTGGATATCTCCTTCTTCCTGTCTAGCGTAACGAGTTGGGCGTACGAGATATCATCTTCCACATCCTCTTCTTGACTATCCCGGTGAACTCCGGTGCCCACCTTTCGTGGAGGGTCACATCGACAATGAGGGAATGGATGGGGATTCCTGATTTAGTAGAAGAATCGGACACATCGGAGTGTGTAGGGGATTTAGATTGTTGGGGAGATTCAGGATTAGCAGATATTTCCAAAGAACTTGAGAAAATTTTTGAGAGAGTTTGGGAATTTTGAGAGAGAACGAAAGCTAGGGATTCAAATATTCAGATTTAAGAAGGTTTGCAAAATTGATGAAGTATGGTTAATATACCTTCTGAATGCTAGATCTGACGGTTGGGGGATAACCGCTTCAGATTCAATCGACGGTTCAGGAGATACGAGACTCTTCGTATGGTGACCCACGCCCCAAAATGCTTGAGTACTTTTGACGTGTTGGCTCCTGATTTGTTGCAGCCAGTTGCACGCATTAAATGCAGCGTGTCAGACATATCAATTCAAATTCAAATCCTTCCTGCTTTGACTTTCTAGGGGAGTCCGGAATTGCTGAGAGCTTGGACTCAGCAATCTGCTGGCTTAGAAATCCTTAGCTCTCATATGAACTGCTGAGAGCTTAGACTCAACATCAGGATCCTAGTATCCACACATTCTAGCATCCAAGAATCTAGCATCCAATGTGTCGATGGCTGACACTACTTGAAATATTACTTCATTGCATTCTCATATTGTCTGCTGAGAGCTTGGACTCAGCAAACATTTCTTAGCAACCGTCTGCACCACTTGCTAGAGAACTATAACATAGCATTCCGACGAAATGTTGAGCGCTTGGACTCAGCATTCAACCTCTAGCAGACGTCTGAACCACCTGCTATAATATTATACTCCTTCGAAATTGCTGAGAGCTTGGACTCAGCATTTTTCTGCCCCGAACCACTTGTTGCGAGAAAACCACTTAGGATCTGCTGAGAGCTAGGACTCAGCATCCAATTGCTTAGCAACAATATCTCAACAACAAAAATTCAGCACAACACAAACGTAAGCTAGGATACATTTATCTCCTTCTTCTCCGAAAATCCAAGAAATCCAGAAAGAATGAGAATAAGAACTCATTCATCCACAACATCGTCTATCTCCATGAGACCTAACTTCAGACACAACTCTTTGAATCTGACCTCAGAAAGTGGCTTAGTGAAGATATCAGCAAGTTATTCCTCAGTGCATATATATTGGACATCGATATCCTTATTCTCTTGATGATCTCTGATGAAGTGATGTCAGATATCTATATGCTTCGTCCTTGAATGATGAACGGGGTTCTTCGTAATGCACATAGCACTATTGTTGTCACAGTAGATCGGCACACATTCAGGAAGAATATCATAATCTTGCAATTGCTGCCTAATCCACAACACTTGCACACAACAACTTGCGGCTGCTACATATTCTGCTTCGGTTGTAGACGTAGCCACATAGTGCTGCTTCTTGCTGCTTATGTCGAAGGAATTGGCATGTCCCGCTGGTGCTCTTCCGATCAATCTTGCATCCCCCAAAGTCTGAATCGGAATATCCACTGAGTGCTATTCCGTCATTCCTTGGGTACCAAATTCCTAGACCCTCGGTACACTTGAGGTATCGGATAATCCTCTTTGCAACATTCAAATGTGACTTCTTCGGATTTGCTTGATATCTCGCGCATACACCGATAGAATAAGAAATATCTGGTCTGCTAGCTGTTAGGTAAAGCAAAGATCCGATAATACCTCGGTAAAGCGTAGGATTCACATCATCTCCTCATTTCTCAAGAGCAGCTTGCCAGCTTGTGCTCATTGGTATCCTTAAGCTTTTTGTCTTCTCTGGGCAGTACTTAGCAATCAGATCTCTTGTATACTTCCTCTGATGTATAAAGATCCCTTCACTCGATTGTTGTACTTGGAGTCCGAGAAAGTAAGACATCTTTCCCATCATACTCATTTGAAAATTACTCTACACGAGCTCAGAAAATTTGTCACACAAGACTGGATTCTTCGAGCAAAAAATGATATCATCAACATATATTTAAACAAGCAGGATACTTCCTTCATCCTTGATACGAAAGAGAATCTGATCTATCTTCCCTTTCTTGAAACCATTATCCAGTAGAAACTTAGACAAAGTTCCATACCATGCCCTTGGTGTCTGCTTCAAACCATATAAGGCTTTCCTTAGCCTATAAACTTGGTTTCCTTGCTCAAAGCCTGGTGGTTGCTCAACATAGACTTCCTCCTTGAGCTCACCATTAAGAAGGGCACTCTTCACGTCCATCTGCAGGACTGGAAACTCATTGTGGGCAGCATAAGCGAGGAATAACATGATTGCTTCCAATCGGGCTACTGGAGCAAACGTCTCATCATAATCTATTCCTTCGCATTGCCTGTATCCTTTGGTGTGTTTACCTTTAGTTTCAAATTTCTGTTTTGTATTTATTATTAGCTTATTTTCAAAAAAAAAGAAGAGGAATGCCTCTGTTTCGATCGACAGGATCCTTGTCGATCGACATAGATGGTTCAGCACGGAGAACTCTTAGTTCGACAGACACAGAAGTCGACAGAAGGCTTTGTGTCGATCGACAGGCTCTCTATCGATTGACACAGAGTGCTAGCAGCCCCAAACCTCCTTTGTGACGAGCTGATTTCTCCGGTGGATAAAAATGTTGATGTCTGAGATCGACAGTTAGGTACCGTTCTTCTTCTTGTCTGATTTTCAAACTTTTTCTTACACTCCGAGTTCGACATAAGTTTGGGGGGATGTGGACAAGAAGTCGAACCTTTATCCCTTATCTTTATTCGCTTTCCGTTTTATTTGTTTTACTTGCTTTATTTGGTTTGTTTAAATTTTTGCAAATAAAGAAATTTTTTTTACTTGCTTTATTTGGTTTGTTTAAATTTTTGCTAATAAAAAAAAATATATAGATAGTATGTGAGGAAAATCTTTAAGTAATTGAACCCTCTAGCATTATATGCAATGTTTGGAATCGATCTTTGATTAGTTGAGTTGATTTCGATTGTGGTTGATTTGCCCATGAATGTAGAATACCGCATGATAGGGTCTAATTGAAACTTACACTTGCATAATGTTTGAGTGGATTGAAATTGACTAAGGAAGAATTTTTGAACCCAAGTGAGTTTTTGAGCCTTTATTTGTTCATGAGAGATTCACATGTATGTTTTCGTTTCTCTAGAACTTGCTTTTGTTCTGTTTTGAGACTGCATAGTGTGCACAAGGATAGAAAATGATTTTAGGCCATCTTTGTTAGCCAAATTATCCTAAACACTGTCCCTTGTTATATTTTATCCCTAGATTAGCCCCTTTGAGCCTGTTACTTTTTCTTTCTTGGTCTATGAGTTAAGAAAACATTGTAGTTCTATTTTGTCTATGAGATATTGCTATTAAAAATGTGAATTGTATCCTGTCTATAGGATTTGGGTGAAATAAGGATAATTGTTATGAGTGGATGGGAAAATTTTAGATTGGTGAGCAAAAGAAGGTTGGGCTCTAGAAAAAAAAAAGTTGTGTCCTTATAAGCTCAAATCATTAAATAAAATTTTTAAGAGCATAAAAGGACGAGAAAAAAAAATGAGCCTTGATTTGTGTTGAAAAATTTAAGGAGAAGGGTAGATGTTTATAAGATGGTGGTCAGATTGATACTCGGTAAATAATATGTTAAATTACATGTTATATCTCATGTGCATTTAAGATTACTGAATTAAATCCTTAAAAAAAAAAATTAAAAAATCCCCTGAAATAGAAGTATTTAGGCCACATCTTTATCTATAAAATCTTGGCAATCCATGATCTCTCCACACCGATGCAAGAAGATAAAATTTATAATTTCCCCTTTTTGAAATCAATACGAAATATCAAAATTCTTAAATAAATGAAATTACAATTTTAAATTACATAAATATAGTATAAGATTTAAGTCTACTTATTATTTATTAATTGAATTGGATTATATAGTCTAAAATTAAAAATAACAACTTAATAAAATATTTGATTTGTTTAAAATAATTTGAAAATCTATATAAAAAATAGTATACTTTATGTTAAATTTTAAAAGATACACATAATAATGTTGGAGAAGTAACCTGTCCAAAATTCTTATTAAAAAAGGTTCCAAACTATATAACCTCAAAATGATATTCCAAGAGCACCAAGTCAGAAATGGCAGAAGCAAATAAAAAGTACCATTCAATGGGCATCGTCTTCATCTTTGTCTATAGACGCAGACAGAAAACTCAAGATAAATCCATCAAGATCTCCTTCAAGGACAGAATCCGGATCCGAAACCTCGTAGTCTGTCCGATGATCCTTCACCATTCTGTAAGGCTGCCAACAAAAAACCAGATCATAATCACACATTCTGGGAAAGATAAGGTCCTAAATGCAGTAGTCGGAAACACATACGTGGAGCACGTAAGACCGTATCTGGCTGCCGAAGTTTATGTCTGTCAGGGATTGCGTGTGCTCTGCGTTTATCTGAGCTTGACGCTCCATCTCAAGCTGGTCCAAGCGAGACTGAAGCACGGACATTGCAGAAGCCTTGTTCTGATGCTGCGACCTGCGTCGTAACATGTAAGAGACGATTCCATTTGAGATTGATTTGCAGAGCGGTGCTCTTTACCTTTCGTTTTGACAAGAGGCAGTGACTCCAGTTGGAATATGAGTGATCCGTACAGCGCTCTCCGTACAGTTAACATGCTGACCACCGGCTCCACCTGCTCGAAAACGCTCAATCCGTAGGTCGGATTCGTTGATTTGGACATGGGTGAAACCATCACCCAGGATTGGGATTACAGCTACGGAAGCGAAGGAGGTGTGTCTGCGCTTATTGCTGTCAAATGGGGATATACGCACCAGACGATGTGCCCCAACTTCTGCTTTCGCATATCCATATGCATACTCTCCATCAACCTTGATTGTGGCTCGCTGAAAGCTCAAACCCAAGGAGAAGAAGAAAGTATTTATCACGCTAAAAATTTTCACAATCAATAAATATAAAAAATCAACGGCTAACACCAAATGAAGTGCTCTGGGATGGGGGTGTTGGGCACGCACATTAAACCTTTGCATGCACAAAATTGCAGTAAAAAGATTTAAGAGCACGCATACCTTGATACCCGCAATTTCACCTGCCATTTCATCGACAACGGTGACACCAAATTGCCGACTCTCAGCCCACTTTTTGTACATCTGCATAACCATTGCAGCCCAGTCCATGCTCTCAGTACCACCAGCTCCAGCTTGAACCTAGAGTTTAGGGGGGAAAAAAAAAAGCAAGTGTGAATTACTTATAATAAGCATTCCCATTATTGAACTATACATTTTATTGATAAAAAACATGTAAAGTAAAGGTTATGATGATATCCTCATATATACAACTTGATCTAGACAAGTAAACAACTCCGAAGGAGATCACAAACATTCGAGAATTTTACCTCAATAAAGCAAGAGCAAGGGTCATGCTCACCAGCTAACAAAGCTTCAAGCTCTTTTTCTTTGATGTGCCTTCTTAGGGCAAGTAAAGCATTCAAGGAATCCTGGAATTAGTGGTTAAATCAGGACATGAGATCATTGATGAAAGCTAAGTCCCCCCAAGATATCAGTATCGTCCACACATTAACAGCACCCAAAAAAAATAAAAAAAATAGAGATTTTAAGTACAGGAGCAGGAGTAGTTGGTTATGTCACTGAAATAAAGTCTGATATGGACATCGAAAAGCAAAACAAGCAAGTTTAAGAATTAAGAGTAGTAGGTTTCACGAAAAACAGAAGGCTTTAAAGAAATGGCATGTGGCTTGACCTTTAATTGAACTCTCATTATCTCATTCAGCGAAGCTAGTATCTTTTAAAGTCACTGAAGTAAATAGAACACAAGATCTCATTCAATCATGCCCCTCTTGGAGTCAATAATTAAATAAAAGGTGGACAGGATACCGTGAAGTTGTCCAATGTGGCATAACCTACAGACTTCTAATTCTGAATAACAAACAATTCCACTCCCACTTCAGGCCATTTCTAACAGCATCACAAGCTGGAATCCAAAATCATTGGATAACAACACTTCCCCTCAATATGGACTAATCATAGGATAATTTTAGAGATAAATTATATGAAATGAAGGAGAATCTATGAGTGCCATAAGAATTAGAGGTCAAATATATTGTGTTGTTTTCTGCTATAATAAATGCAAAGCAATAAAGAAACAAATACGTGCCTAGAAAGTGAAGAACTGAGGCCCCACCGATTCCAATTCCGAGTCATTTTCCTCACGGGCAAGCTTTATCATATCAATATGTTCAAACAGTTCTTGCTCGAAACCACTAACCACTTTCATTTTGCCCATAATTGAGCCATGCTCACGACTTATCTTTCCTGCATGCGAAGGATCGTCCCACAAATCTGGCTTATCCAACTCTTCAGATAACATCTCTAGTTTAGGCATCAATTTTTTCCACTGTCACCCAAAAACAAAGAGAATATCAGCCTCCTATGGAACCTATAAAAATCTAAATGGCAAAAATTAGTACAAAAGTTTCGAAATGCACCAACTTAAACAAGCAATTCAAGAGTTTTTTTGCCACGATTATGCGAAATGCTTCAAATTTTGTAATAGCAAGACTCAATACATAAATGAATGTAAAGAACATCTCGCACTAAGTTGACTCAGATAAAGATGCAGCTGAATTGTACCAGAAAGCCAATGTAACATCTGCTCTTGCCTATTTCAGAAATATATAAATTATAATATAAAACAAAGCAAATTTTTTATTCATCACAAGAAAATAAAACCCAAACGTTAATTTCTAACAGAAATTCTCAAATATCAACCATTGTAATACAATAGCACGAAGCTGCTCTAAGAAGTCGAAAACATACTCTCAGACGTTTCTTGATGAGGTGAATGGACTGAGCAATTGAAGCAGCGTGACTCTTCCAATCGCTCTCATTTTCATCAAAAATCACCCAATTATTCGCAATAATTCCTTCCACTGTCAGCCCATCGGAATTGGATGCTTCCACAGCAGCCTGTGAGCTAAAAAATCGCATACAATCCGATCCAAACGGTAACCCATAATTTTCCTGGATTGAAAATGCACAAGGGGGAGCTAAAACTGTGTGATTGCAAGCGCCAAGGGTAGAAGAACAGTAAAATTGTTGATTAGAGAAATAAGACAATAAACGAGTCTTGAGGATTGGATCACCCACACGAAGTGAAGTTTTACTGAGTATTCTTTTCTGTATCAAAGACAACATTTTTCTCGGATAATATTGAAACGATCGATCATAAAAGTTTCTTTCAATCTAGGTTAAATTTGGGGTTCCGGAAGGGTTTAAGGAACCGCAGGGATTGGGAGAGAGGAAGAAAAACGTCGTTATGATTCACAGTATTAATAGTTGGGAACCCTTTTTATATGGATAGTTACCATGAAAAATAATAATAATATTAATAAATAAAGTTTCAGTTTCAAATCACTAAGAAAAAGAAAAAGAAAAAGAAATAAGAGTAGTTTTAACCATTCGAATAAACAGGTATTGCAACCACGTGGAAATTTTAATTATTTATATTATAATATTAAATTTGATTTTATTTCTAAGCAAAGAATATAAATATTTAAAATGTGTGAATCATAAGATTATATGATAATACATGTAATATATTTATTATTATATATGTCATATTATGTTGTCATGTATTTATTTTGATTAATTTATAAATTTTATTTTTGTTAGCCTTTTAATTTAAATAATATTTTTATATTATTTAATGTTTAGATGAGAATATACTGTTTAAAAGGGAGGGATGTCTCGATGTGACTGCATCACATTTTTAATTGATCATAAGCCGATCGTTTAACCATTTGCACTCCTAAATTGAGATTTATATATGATTTTCTTAATATGAATGAATTTCAATTCAAAATTTATAATTTTAATGTAAATAATTTTCTCTATATCAACTGTTGGTCCTTGATTAGAGTTTCAATATTTGCAGCGGGAGTTTTTAATTAAGTCTTGCACTCACCTTGCTAAGGTCACGACTTAGCAAGTGTTTTCAAATGTGTTTAAGCTCGGGTATTCGTTAGGTTTATTGCAGATTATACCTCAACACTTGATGTGTTGATTTTTAAAGATAATCAGTACGTGATGAAATAAAAGCAGTAAATGAACACAAGGTTTATAGTGGTTTGAAAAATTGTTCAATGTCCACTCTTCAGTCCCCCTAACTGAAAATTCACTATAGATTGATTACAAGGTCAGGCTTGATCTCTAACGTTGAGCAGCTCTTCCGTCTGGTCAGCGCGCACCTTCAAGCACCTCGGTCTTCAATCTGCACCTTGTCGCTCCTTAGAGTGAGGACAAACCTCCCTTCTCCTTGGATGTTGACTCTGGGAGTTTTATAGTTCTTCCCGGAACCATTCCTTGTTTGGCAGTTGCCCGTGATAATCATGCTTGCAGAGCAAGGTAACTGCTAGATTCTTTCTATGATAGAAAGAATCCCAAGATTAACCATAGAAGTAATACTTCAAAGGTCACGAGCTTCAAATATGAAAGCTTATGAAAAAGCTTCAATCAGGTACAAGCTCAGATGAATTCGCGTGAGTTTGAGAGTATTTTGATCTTCTCTTGTTTTCTCTGTTAATGAAATTTCGCGAACTTCTGAATCTCCTCTTGATGACATCTATTTATATGTGAAGATTCAAATGGTTGTTTGAATCTTATCCGTTAGACTCAGAGGGTTTGCTCGCCAATCTCTGTTATTCTTTTTCTGCAAGGTACAGTGACTCTTCAAGTCTCCTTTATCTCTGATTGGCATAGCTCCTATTTGTAGCTGTCTGTAACGCCCCAACTGACCTTCCCAACTTTGGGACGCGCTACAGTCGTGGTCGATGATTTTCAAGTATTTTCATAAATTAAAACAGCGGAAGATTCGTTATAATTCAGAAGAGCATTCAGAAATAACGTTTAAACACGTTTTATCAACGTTTGAAAGGTAACAATGTAAGAAGTTAAACATTTGTTCACAAAAGCATTCAAAATACGGGAAGGATAAAGTTCAGAGAGCGGTGCAGCAGTGTGTGCAGCGTAGTGGAGATATGCATATGAAGATGCATATCTCAGGATCTTTCAAAATCTGTACAATCCTTGTTGCGTCTGTTTACACCCCGCACTTCCATCCTAGCTGCTTAACCTGCGTATTTTAGAAATAATACGAGGGACTGAGTACAATAGTACCCCATGGAAACATGCCCGAAAAATACAGTTTAAGTAAGAATGCTATGCACTCACACAGATAAACACGGGGTTTTGTTGAAAGAAACCGTGTTATCTAAAACATTTTATTTCGCACGTGCTATTCGACATGTTATTATATTTGTTTACCGTTGTGTAACTGGAAGCTGCCCTACTTCCAAGTTACGATGAACAGCTGGGAATGGATAAACCACTCAACCCACTGTTATCAATTAGTGCACTAGTCTCAGTATAATACCTTGAGACCCGATCGATTTTAGATAATGAGGCTTCTACCTTTTCTTTTTAAGTAGGGCTTCTACCCTTTTCTTTTAAATAGGGCTACTACCCTTTTCTTTTAATGAGATCAGCGCAGTAATTTCCTGGTTCATTCTCATTAAATCATCTCTCTGAAAGCGTAAACTGACAGAGGTACAAATATAATATCACAAAAACATTTAGCATAGCAATCAGTTAAAACAAGATCATTTTCACACATTTTGTAAACTGAGCATGAAGCTCGAAAAAGCATTTACTTTTACTGAAAATAGTTCCCACCTGTGTTATGCTCACGGGTATAAAAGACGGTCTTGTTATTCGTGTAGATTGAGCTGTGTTCTCTTTAACTTTAAATCCCCTTCAAAATAATCATAATATATACAACTAATTAGGATGGATAGTCTAAGTATTTCTATCAGTCCTACTGATAATACTCGACGAGAATAAGACCTAGGACCGACATCTAACTGACAACCTTCAATCATCAACTTCAACTCACTTCACATAATCCAACCTCCAACTAAATAAATTCACAATTTAAATTCCAATCGCCAAATCATGTCTCGACTTTACTTAAATCGAACTAGTCAAATCCCGACTCTCGATTTTATAAACCAACATCTTATCATACTCTTAACATGCTTCTTCAGTCATTTATTAAACTAGATATTGAATATAACTCGAATTGAATCGAATCATACCAAAACGAAACTTAATATCCAACATGAAAGACCAATTAACAACAAAACTAATTATTTAAATGATTTGATAAATACATATTATATATATATATATATATATATATATATATAAATTTTGAAATATAATAATAATAACATAAAGTATAATAATAACAATATAACAACAATAATAATATAATAATAATAACAACTTAAATATATATATATATATATATATATATATTCACGCAAATTAAGAGAGAGAAAGAGAAACAATTTTTTTTTATAATTACACACAAACATATACGAAGAGAGAGAAAGAGAGAATTTCTCCTTTTTAAACTTTACTTACGCATATATATACAAAGAGGGAGAGAAAAATTTGAAAGAAAAAGCAGTCGCCGGAAGAAATAAAAGAGAGCAGCTGCCGGAGCAGCTCCACCCACAGCCGACCGAGTCAACCGCCGCCGTCACCGCCGACCAGACCAGCTGCGACGGCCGACGTCGCTGGAGGGCAGCAGCAGCCGCGCGGCAGTAGCAGCAGCGCTGCTTCATCCCGTCGCTGCACCTGCGCGACTATTTCCTGGCCAAGTTCTGTCCAACCCCGACTCACAAACGACACACCAACATGCTCACGACGAAAATAGAAGTCTAGACATGCATCCTAACTGAACGGAAAGCTTAAAACTCGCCGGGAAATATGGGGGTCGAACACTCACCGGAGAAGAAAATGGCGGCGGTTCAGTCGGTTTCCGGCGTCCAAACCTGAGTTCCTTCGTACCCGAATACTCCCTGCAACATAAGGAACATAAATATGTCCTCAAAACGCCAAACCATTGGCTCAAACGCCGGATATCATGCCGATATGATTTTACAAAAATTTTAGACGGCTTACCTTCACAAACTCGTATCTTCCTCGATACTCAACGATAGAGTGTGTGCCTTAGCTCCTTAGACTCCCTGAAGATCAAGCTTTCTAAAGGTGACGGTGGCTTCGCCGGCGACGGTCCGTGGTGGCCGTAAAAGAAGAGAGAAGGTGCAGCGATGGTGGTGTGTGGTACGGGAGTGGTGGGTGGTGGTTGGAGAAGAAGGGAAATTGTGTTGGCTTTTCTATACAAATTTTATTTTGTAAATCTTATTCAATAATTCACCCACCTAAACTTCAATTTCACACCACAAAATACACCAACCCTAAAGAAATTACGTGTTAAATTTCTTAACCACGAAACAATTTCACCTCCACCTCAACTTGTGTATAAATTCCTCCGTCTCGGGTTTGATTTAAATTGCATTCTCCCGATTAATTATGCAATTATAACAAATGCTCTATTTAATTAACCCATCTCATTCAATTTTGTCTCAAAAGCAAATAATAATAATTTGCAAAATAATATCCTTTTTATTTAATTTAATTAAGCATTAATCAGCTTAATTAAAATCGGGATATTACAGTCACCCACCTTGCAAAAATTTCGTCCCGAAATTTGCTAGGGTGCTTCAAAAAGTTCTGGGTACTTATCCCACATCTTATCTTCTAATTCCCAAGTAGGTTCCTCTTATCCATGATGTCTCCACAAAACCTTGACAAGGGAAATCAATTTGTTCCTCAACTCTTGGGTCTTTCGGTCCAGTATTGCTTCTGGCCTTTCTTCATAATGTAAATCTGAATTCAAAGCAATCTCTTCCTGGCGAATCACGTGTTTTGAATCATATACATATTTTCTCAACTGTGACACGTGAAACACATTATGCACATTTCCCATGCTCGGAGGCAAAGCCAAACGATAAGCCACTGGGCCTATACGTTCCAAAATCTCGTAGGGTCCTACGAAGCGCGGTCGTAGTTTGCCCTTTACTCCAAATCTTATGATTCCTTTCGAAGGCGAGACTTTTAAGAATACATTGTCGCCCACTTCAAACTGTAGTTCGACTCTTCTTAAATCAGCATAAGATTTCTGTCTGCTCTGAGCCTCCTTGATTCTGTCTCGTATCTGACGAACAACTACAATCATTTCACTGATAGCGTCAGGACCGAGAACTTGTCGTTCTCCCACTTCATCCCAATATAGTGGTGAGCGACACTTTCTTCCATACAGAGCTTCGTACGGAGCCATTCCAATTGTCGCCTGGTAACTGTTGTTGTAGGCTAACTCAATCAGCGGTAAAATCGGCTCCCAACTCCCTCCTCGATCGAGAACAACCGTTCTTAACATATCCTCTAGAGTCTGGATAGTTCTCTCGGACTGGCCATCTGTCTGGGGGTGAAATGCCGTACTAAAGTTCAGGCGCGTTCCCAATTCCTGTTGTAGGCTTATCAAAATCGTGATGTAAGCTTTGCATCTCTGTCAGACGTAATAGTTACTGGCACTCCGTGCAGTCTGACAATCTCTCTAACATACAGTTGTGCTAACTTTTCTGATCCATAAGTATTCCGTATCGGCAAGAAGTGAGCACTTTTCATTAGACGGTCCACGATGACCCATATCACTATATTTTCTTTCTACGACTTTGGCAATCCCGTAACGAAATCCATGGCTATATGCTCCCATTTCCACTCGGGGATATCTAACGGCAGTAATTTTCTGTATGGCCGTTGATGTAAAGCCTTTACCTGTTGGCATGCTAAACACTTTTCCACATACAAGGCTACATCTTTCTTCATACCGTCCCACCAGTACGCGGTCTTCAAATCCTGATACATCTTCGTACTACCTGGGTGAGTGGTATACGGCGTATCGTGAGCTTCACTCATGATTTCATTCCTCAAGTCTTTACTGTTTGGCACAAGAATTCTGTCTCTGTACATCAGTGCATTATCAGGTGCCTCTCTATATTCACCCGTCTGCTTGACTCTGATCTTTTGACGTAATTTCTCTAGTTCAATATCTTTTCTCTGTGCCTCAATGATTCTCTCTCTTAGATCTGGCACGACAGTCAAAGCTGCTATATCACATCTCTTTCTTTCTGAAGGTGATATAACTTCAAGACGAAGCCTTTCAAAATCTCTGATCAGACTATTCTCTCTGGTAAGCATACTTCCTAATTGTGCCTCTCCCTTCCGGCTCAAGGCATCGGCTACGGAGTTTGCCTTACCGGGGTGATAGTTTATCGTCAAATCATAGTCATTAACTAGTTCAAACCATCTCCTTTGCCTCATATTCAAGTTCTTCTGCTCGAAGAAGTACTTCAAGCTCTTGTGATCCGTGAATATGGCACACTTGACTCCATAGAGATGGTGTCTCCAAATCTTCAATGCGTGAATTACGACCGCTAACTCTAGATCATGAGTCGGGTAATTCACTTCATGCGGTCTCAATTGTCTCGATGCATAAGCTATCACCTTTCCGTCTTGCATCAATACACAACCTAGTCCATTCTTGGACGCATCTGTGTATACCTCAAAATTCTTATCTATTTTTGGTACTGCCAAGACTGGCGCTGTTGTCAAAAGTTGCTTTAACTTTTGGAAGCTTTCCTCACATTCTTTTGTCCACTCGAACTTCGTTCCTTTTTGAAACAATCGTGTCATTGGTTTCGCGATTGACGAGAAACCTTCGATGAACCTCCGATAGTACCCTGCTAATCCGAAAAAACTCCTTATCTTATTTGGTGTAGTAGGTGACTTCCACTCTGTCACCGTCTGGATCTTTGTTGGATCCACTTTAATACCTTCTGCTGACACGATGTGACCAAGGAATGTCACTTCTCTCAGCCAAAATTCACACTTGCTGAATTTGACATATAGCTTCTCATCTCTGAGGGTTTGTAACACCGTCCTTAGATGTTGTTCATGTTCCCTTTCGCTCTTTGAGTAAATAAGGATATCATCGATAAATACCAAGACAAAGTTATCGAGATATGGATGAAACACTCTGTTCAACAAATCCATGAACACTGCTGGAGCATTCGTGAGTCCGAACGACATTACTACAAATTCATAATGGCCATATCTGGTTCTGAAGGCAGTTTTCGGAATATCTTCCTTCCGAATCTTCAATTGATGGTACCCTGATCGAAGATCAATTTTGGAGAACAGACTTGCTCCCTTGAGCTGGTCAAACAGATCATCGATCCTTGGTAAAGGATAACGGTTCTTCAACGTCAACTTGTTCAACTCTCGATAGTCGATGCACATTCTCATCGAACCATCCTTCTTCTTGACAAATAAGACCGGTGCTCCCCAAGGTGAAACACTTGGTCGAATGAATCCCATGTCCAGTAACTCTTGCAATTACACCTTCAATTCCTGCAATTCTTTTGGTGCCATGCGGTACGGTGCCTTGGAAATCAGAGCCGCTCCCGGTTCCAAGTCTATCGTGAATTCCACTTGCCTGTCTGGCGGCAAACCTGGTAATTCCTTTGGGAACACGTCTTCAAACTCTCTTACTATCGGTACATCTTGGACTGTAATTTCAGGTTTCTCTTCTCCTTCCAAATATACCAAGAATGTTTGATTCTCGGCCTTATGCAATAGCTTCGAAGCTTGTAGCGCTGAGATAACTGTCACTCGCTGCCTTCTTCTAAACCCGTAGACAAACGATTCTTCGTTTCCTGGCTGCGGGATAATAACTTTTCTTTCATGACATAAGATCGTCGCTTTGTTTTCCGACAACCAATCCATTCCTAAAATCACGTCTACGTCATACATATCCATCACGTTCAAATCGGCCACTAGAATCTCTTGTTTATATAATTTTATTCTCAAATCACGGCATACTAAGGTAGTAGTAGTTGTTTCTCCTGAAGGCATTGCTACGTTCAGTTCATGACTACCTTTCTCTACCTTAAGCTCTAATGCCTCAACACATGCAGATGAAATGAATGTATGGGATGCTCCAGTGTCAAATAATACCATAACAGGTATATTATTGATAGTTCCCATACCTGCGAGGTTACCTTCATCCTTGTTCCCTTCCAGGGCATATGCTCTAGCCCTCCTCTGTGGCTGATTCCCTTCGGGCTGATTCTCATTCGGGCGCCTCGGTGGTGACTGATGATCCTGCCTGCCCCCTCCACGATTCCATGTGTTTCCTCTCCAGGGCTGGCTGTTACCTATGATCGCCTTCAACTGTTGGTTGCCCGGCTTCTGAAAATTCTGCCGGTTTCCTCCTCCTGATTGAGGTGAAGGACATTGTCTGGAGAAATGTCCTGTGCCTCCACAATTGAAGCATTTGTTTACAACCCTCATACACTCCCCCGAGTGTTTTCCTCCACATTTATTACAGTTTTGCAGGCCCATGTTTCTCTGCTCGTTCCTGGGAGCCGCTTGCGCATCATTCCTCTGATACGATTGATTGTAATTACGCCTCTGGAAGTTCTGATAGTTCCCTTGATCCGGGCACTTCTGGCTACCCTGCCCCTAATAAGTCTGCTTCGAATTTTCCTCCCACTTTCTCTTCTGTGTGGGGGCTGAAGTTTGGGGTTCCGGAGCTCCCCAGACCGACAACTTCTTCTTGTTCTTAGAAGCTTCAATATCCAGCGCCATCCTCAAGAGTTCCTGATAGGTCAACCCAGTGATGGTAGACAACTGCGTGCGAATGTCTTCACGCAACCCTTCTCTTAACTTGTCCGACATCTTCTCAGGTGTATCCGCCTGATGCGGAGCAAGTTGCAATAATTCACCAAATTTGGTGTCGTACTCTTCCACTGACATCTTGCCTTGTTCTGGCAAGAAGAACTCCACCTCTCTATCCCTTCGATACTATTTTGGGATGAACTTCTCGTACAGAGCCTCCTTGAAGTTCTCCTAATCCATTTGTTGTCGCTCAGCCGGTGCTAGAGATTTTATATACGTCTCCCACCATCGATCTGCCTTTCCTTTGAGTTGATAAGTCATACAGTTAACTTTTTCTAGTTCTGTGCACTGCATGTGCCGGAATATCTTCTCCAGCTCTCTTACCCAAACTTCTGCAACGGTAGGACCTCCTGTCCCATCGAAAGTGGGTGGCTGTTGCTTGCGGAAGGTTTCTACAAGTTTAAGGGCTGAAGTAGCAGGTGCCCTCTCAGGTGGGGGTTGGTGAGGTGCGCCCTGCACTGTTACACTATCTTCGTCAGACAGTTCTTCATATTCCTCAAAGTTGTGGAGGATAGGAACCTCCTCTAGAATTGGGGCCTCGAAATCATTCTGTGGGTTAGCTCTCCCTCGTCCTCTGCCCCGACCTCAGCCTCTGCCCCGGCCGCGGCCTCATCCACGTCCTCGACCGATGTTTTCCATAATTCCTGGTTTTCTGCAATGTTATAACCAATTAGTAATGACATAAATAACTTTTAGCGAACAACCCGGAATGAAAAGGATCAACATCTAACGACATCATCAATCAGTCATCTCAACATTTAAGCTCAACAAGCAAAAATCATCATAATGATAATCAAGCATACATGCATGTTGGTGTATACTGTAAAGCAAACTTTTAAGTGAGCTTTGTCATGTATTCATTCTCTTTGATTAAACTGAAATAAATGTTATCACGTTGTTGCTTTCTTATGATTGCATGTATATCCACTTATCTTATATTGTAGACAATGTGGTGGGTGCGTCGTCCCACTGAAGATCGCATTGTTGGGTTCCTTATAAGATATAAAACGTATTCACAACTGAGATAGTTCTGGATAAACTATCGTTTTAGGTTGTAGTATAAACTTGAGATAACTAGTCTTGGTTATTAGTTTATGCTAGTGCGTGGTGTCGCATTGAATGGATCGCGGTGAGACGTGTTCTTCTGTTCTGACTCTATGAAGAACCAAGGTCTCGGCGACTTTGATAATTCTTAACCCTAGATGTGATATTTAGATACATGCAAATGATTGTTTGTTACTTTGACTTACCATGGGTGAGAATCAAAAGGATGATTCAATATACTCCGTATCTTGGGTAACAACATTATTTGTATGTGTTTATATAGTCACATTAGGGCACCGTGTCCTGGACATCCAGGTTGATGACATCCCCTTAAGGAGTTCATAAGTTTTATCGTATTAAATCCTGCAGGTGGAATTTACTCCGATACGATAATAATGTTGAGCGGGTACTACTTAAGGATTAAGATATTAATTAATTAATGCTGTCAGAGCTTTTAATTAATTAATGGATGTGCGGTTATCTTAAACACGGGGAATTAATTAAGTCAAATAGAAGCCCTGATTCACATCGGGATAGGATAGCAGTTGCAACATTAATTCTCTAGTGGGATGAAATAATGTTATAAGTTCAATTTATATTCTGGGCTGAATATATGTGTTTGGACTTATGGGAGGCCCAATCATATACCTTCTAGAGATCCCTGGCCTGGCCCAACTAGAAACCCTAGAAGATGCCTATAAGTAGGATCTTATGGTTGAGAGAAAAACCCTAGTTGTCTAGAAGTTGTCATTTTCATAAGCTCATGTGTTGAGCGACGGTTAGGGTTTAGTTCTCTCAAACATCGTAGATCTAGTATTTTTGGATTGGCATCTACGATTCGGAGGATTGCTGTCCACCCGGTATCCGATCGTGGTTCGTGGGACACAGGCTAGAAGATCTCTAGTGGAATCGATCTTCAGATCTGTAAAGATCTATTGGTAATTCTTGATCTCCTTGATTTAATTTAATTAAACCATGTATGTGTACTTTTGGTATCCAACATCGATCGTGGGGACGATCCGCCTTCACCGGCGTGTTCCTTCAATTGGTATCAAAGCCTCGTTCGTGGTTGTTGGCTCTGCCTGAAACGTGCAGTTGGTTTATTGTATTTTAAATTATTTAAGCATGTCGTCGATGTTTTATATATTTTGTTGTTCCTCGTGGCTCCCGATCTGTTTTTGGTTTTTGGTGCGATGGTTTATTCGCGGTTTGTAATTGTTTTTCACCACGAGAAAATCCGTGGTTAGTGTAGGAAATGATGTTATTTTATTTCCTGTAATTTTGTATCATTTTTGATGTAATTTGATGCGAAAAACGAGACCAAGAATCGAAGAACACGAAGAACAAACATCGACGGAAAACTATCAAAACCAGTTGCGCAGGGGCTGTTCGTGGCTCAGCCACGGCCTATCGGCTTGTCGATTGACTTGACCGGCCGGTGGGGCTTGAAGCTGGGTCAGCGGACATCGCCACGGAATCACCGGTGAGTCTGGACGGCGGCTGGAGGCGGTGCAGTAGCTGCTGCAATTCGCGCACTTGTCTGCGCGTGTTTTGCAGCTGCTCTGCAGCCTCTGTTCGCGGCGTTCCAGGCACGCGGTAGGGCGGCGATCGGCGACGGCGGTGGTTGGTAGTCGAAGCCCGGTGGTAGGCGACCACACGGACGTCGGGTGTTGGACGGGAAGGCGACGGAGTCGACGGCGGCTAGGGCGTGAAGTTGGGTGGTCGCGCGAAAAATTCTGGGAATTTCCAGAATTTTCGCGCGACACCTGTGGGTGTCTGTTTTCTTCGCACGATCGGCGGCGATCCCGGAGTGGATCGCCGGTGCCGGCGGCTTGAAATGGTAGACATTGCTTCAAAATTCAATGCCCAATGGTTGATTGGCGTTGATGGCGGCGGAATTAGCGGCAATCACCGCGTGAAAACAGCTGCACGCAAGAATCTCGCGATTCTGTCTGCGTGTGGGCTGATTTCGTGCGTTGATTGGAGGCTATTTCGGGTCGTATATGCAATTCCAACGATTTGATCTTACTTTCCATACTTAGGGCTTCAATGCCCAGTAGGTTTGGGAGGTTGATGATCGATTATGACGGCACAATGGGCCAACGAAGTCGGCCCAGTCGCCATAAAATCCTAATTTTCTGGGTTGACAGCATGTAGGTGGACGTTTTTTCGTGGTCATTTGGAGGCTTTCCATTTATGGATTTCCAGTACCAATGACATGGAATTGTAGTCCAAACCTAGGGCTTTAGGGCCCAGTAGGTTACCAGCATGATTGTCGTTGGAATCGATCGGAACGGAGGCGAGAAAAGTGCCCTGTGCACTGTTTTTTTTGCCCAGGCTGCTCAACTAGCCATTTTCTTCGGCCAATTGGCGGCGATTCGAGCGTGAATCTCCGGTGCCGTTGGTTGGAGATGGAATTCCAAACTTTGGTCTTCAAAGCCCATTAAGTTTCGGTCGTTGACTGTTCGTCGTTTGGTAGCAACGGTGGCTCGAAAAAGGCCATTTGCAGTAAATTCAAAAGCCCAAATTTGAATTGTTCGAGGCCCGGATCCGATTCGAAGACCCATTTGAAGAGCTGTATATTCAATATTCATGTAATAGAATAGGTAGATATGCAGGTACACATCTTGGGTCCACGAGGACATTTTATTTGTTCTTGTATGATGTGTATATATTTTCTAAGCATGTCGTATGTTTTACATGTTAGGAGCATGCTAGGATTTATTTAATTCTTTATTGCATGCTGTTAAAAACCTTCAACTTAAAATGACTAAGTGAGTTAAAATAAATTTTAATTTATTTATTTAGGCCTCCACAATTGGTCTTATAAGTGATTGTGTGTGTTGTTCGCGTGACCCTGGGCGTCACCCCCCAACGGATACAACATTCACTGGTTCACTGGATACGACTTCTAATAAAAATGAATTTTATCTTTAAATGAAGTGTGTGTCACTCGCGTGACCCTGGGCGTCACCCCCCAACGGATGTGTCATTCACGGTTCATTGGTAAAGATTTAATTCAAGATAACTTTTAAGAAATTATTTGCAAGTGATGTAAAGTCCTAACGATAAGGTCATTAATTGTAAAATGATTTTCTTTTTCGGTTAAATTGTGGTCATCACTTAGATGTGAATTTCTATATAACTCCCCACCGGAGTCCCTGTTTTAATTCACATGGCCTGTTAAATGGTCCGACTATTAATTCCATTCATCATAAAGTAGAGGTTGACGTGATATTGGAATTAAAGATAGTTTGTCTGGTCAATGGATATGTGTGTAAACGTCCACCCACCGTGGCTTGCATATATATTTGTTGGGCTGTTGGAGGTTGCATTAAACATTGGTTTTGAAGGTTTCCATGTTTTATGCTTCAATTAATGTGATTTAAATGCTTACGTGTTTTCATTTAATTTATTTCAGTGATCATCATGTTGTTTAATCCGCTTATGACTATTCTCAATCAAAACAAGCTTACTGGTCCAAACTATTTGGATTGGAAAAGAAATCTGGATATTGTACTGGTTGCTGATGAGTACAAATTTGTACTCAACACACCTGCTCCAGGACCTCTGACTCCTACTTCTACTGAAGAGCAAAGGGAGGCTCACAAGAAGTGGAATAAGGCTAATGAGATGGCTCGTTGTTACATTTTGGCATCTATGTCAAATGTGTTGCAGCAACAACATCAGAATATGCCTAATGCTTCTGATATTATGTTGAACCTCCAGGAACTCTTCGGTGAGAAGGATAGGTCTGCTCGGTTTGAGGCAATGAGGAAGATTATGTCTACCTCTATGCCTGAGGGAGTGTCTGTTAGAGATCATGTTCTCAAGATGATGGAATATCTTCATGAGATTGATCTTCTAGGTGGAAATATCGATAATGATTCCAAAATTGATATGGTTCTACACTCACTTCCTAAATTCTTTGAGAACTTCCGTTTGAACATGATCATGGGTAAGAAGGAGTACACTTTGGCTGAACTCCTTACTGAATTGGTTGCAGCGGAAGGTCTCATGGGTAAGGGGTCACATGCTCTGGTTTCTTTTAAGGCATCCTCTTCTTTGCCTCACGGCGGTAAGAAGAAGAAGCCTAACAATAAGAAAAAGGGCAGTGGGAGCAGTGGGAGCAAATGAGTAGCACCTTCTGGTGGTGTGGCACCTTCTGGTGGTGTCAAGAAACTAAAAGGAAAGTGCTACAAGTGCAACCGGTCTGGGCATTACAGATCTAATTGTCCCCTCTTAAAAAAGGGTAACTCGGGTATATCTTCTGCTTTAGTTGTTGAAACATGTCTTGCGTCTTGTTCTACTATCTCTTGGATAGTAGATACTGGTGCCTCTGATCATGTTTGTTTTTCTCTGCATGGTTTTATGCAGACAAGGCAACTGAATGAAGGCGAGATTACCGTATGCTTGGGGAATGCTGCAAAAGTGGCGGCTGTTGCAGTGGGAGATGTGCACTTATCTTTTTTTGATAATGTTTTAGTTTTAAAAGACGTTTTATATGTGCCTAGTTTTCGAAAGAATTTAATTTCAGTTTCGAAACTGTTTTCGAATGGATATTCTGTTATTTTTAATAACAATGTTGTTATTATGAAAAATAACTCTTTTATCTGTTCTGGCATGTTGGAAAACTCTTTGTATACTATTACTTGTGCATATCATACTGTAACTGAAACTCATGCATCTTCATCATCTAAAAGAAAAGCTTCTTCTCTGTTGAATCAAACATATCTTTGGCATTTGAGATTGGGTCATATTAATCTGAGGAGGATCCAAAGACTGGTAAGTAGTGGATCATTGGAGTCTCTCCAAGTTGAACCATTCTCAGTCTGCGAATCCTGTTTGGAGGGAAAAATGACTTCCAGGCCTTTTAAGGGTAAAGGAAATAGAGCCAAAGATGTGTTAGAATTGATTCACTCTGATTTGTGTAGGCCTACGTCCATTCAAGCAAGAGGTGGTTTTGAGTATTTCGTGACTTTCACGGATGATTACTCAAGGTTTGGATACATTTACTTGATGCGCCGCAAGTCTGAATGCTTTGACAAGTTCAAAGAATTTAAGGCTGAAGTGGAGAATCTGCAAGGTAAAAGTATCAAGTCACTACGATCTGATCGGGGTGGCGAATACCTCAGTGCTGAATTTAGGCAATACTTATTGGATAATGGGATTACATCTCAATTGTCTGCACCCGGTATTCCGCAACAAAATGGGGTAGCAGAGAGAAGAAACAGAACTCTATTAGATATGGTGAGGTCAATGATGAGTTATGCTACTTTGCCTACTTCATTTTGGGGTTATGCCTTGGAAACAACGGCTTACCTTCTAAACTTCGTACCTTCTAAATCGGTTCCAAAGACTCTAATAGAATTGTGGACTGGGCGAAAGCCAAGTTTAAACCACATTCGGGTTTGGGGGGTTGCCCAGCACATGTGCTGGATAAGGAAGCAGATAAGTTGGCACCTAGAACGGAAGTACGGTTGTTTATAAGATATCCTAAAGGTACGAGAGGCGGTTGCTTTTATAGTCCCAAGGATCAAAGGGTAGTGGTGAGCACCAACGCCCGATTCTTGGAGGAAGACTATATAAGTGAGCATAAATCCAAGAGTGAGATCATTCTCAATGAGTTGAGAGGAGACAATGGTACACCGAGTGTACTAAGTGATATACCACAAGTGGCTACACAACGTGTTGACTCTAATGTACCTACACAGGTACTGCCTCATCGCAGTGGGAGGGTTGTTTTTCAGCCTGATCGTTTCATGGGTGTGGGAGAGTCTTCGGACTTGGTCCATATTGGTGAACATGAAGCAAACGATCCCTGGACTTATAAAGAGGCAGTCCAAGATATAGATGCAACATCTTGGCATAAGTCTATGGATTCTGAAATTGAATCCATAGATGCTATGGGTGTGTACGACCTTACAGACCTTCCTGATGGCAAAAGGGCCATTGGGTGTAAGTGGGTCTATAGGCGTAAGAGAGGATCTGACGGAAAAGTCATTGCCTTTAAAGCACGGTTGGTGGCGAAGGGATTCACTCAAAGAGAGGGAATCGATTATGATGAAACCTTCTCACCGGTAGCTATGCTAAAGTCGATCCGTATACTCTTATCCATAGCAAATTACATGAACTATGAGGTTTGGCAAATGGACGTCAAGACAGCTTTCCTTAATGGAAATCTGGATGAAGACATCTATATGCGGCAACCTGAAGGTTATGTAAAGAAAGGCCAAGAGCATCTTGTATGGAAGCTAAAGAAGTCTCTTTATGGACTTAAGCAAGCTTCTAGATCTTGGAACATTCGTTTTGACGAAGTGATCAAGTCCTTTGGATTTGAACAGTGTCAAGATGAAAGTTGTGCGTACAAAATGAGCAATGGAAACGTAGTGGTATTCTTAGTATTGTACGTAGATGATATTCTTCTTATTGGCAACAATGTGAAGGTATTATCGGACGTAAAGATGTGGCTGTCGGAACAGTTTCAGATGAAGGATTTGGGAGATGCTGCGTACATTCTTGGTATTAAGGTCATTCGTGATCGAAAGAAAAGAATGTTGTGTCTGTCCCAAGCTGCCTATATCGATACTGTTATTGCCAGGTTTAGCATGCAAAACTCCAAGAAAGGATTGTTGCCTTTCCGACATGGAGTTCCTCTATCTAAGGACATGTGTCCCAAAACGCCAGATGAGATAGAGGAGATGGCAAAGGTTCCTTATGCTTCGGCTGTAGGAAGCCTTATGTATGCTATGCTCTGTACTAGACCTGATATCTGCTATGCAGTTGGCATGGTGGCAAGATATCAATCTAACCCAAGTCAGGGGCACTGGACTGCGGTAAAACATATTCTCAAGTATCTGAAAAGAACTCGTGATTATATGTTGATTTACCAATCAGATAGTCTGACCCCTTTGGGTTATTCAGATTCAGATTTTCAAGCTGATCAAGATAAGAGAAAGTCCACCTCGGGTTATGTGTTTACCTTGGGAGGCGGGGCCATATCATGGAGGAGTGTGAAGCAGAAATGCATCGCGGACTCCACCAGGGAAGCTGAATATGTGGCTGCCTCAGAGGCTGCGAAAGAAGCTGTCTGGCTTAAGAGCTTCTTGTTGGACTTGGAGGTGATTCCGAGTGTGCCGAAGTGTATCACAATTTATTGTGACAACGCTGGTGCAGTAGCAAACTCGAAAGAACCTAGAGCCCACAAGGCAAGCAAACACATTGAAAGGAAGTACCACATTATACGAGAAATCGTAAAGAGAGGTGACGTTGCTGTGGAAAAGATTGCGTCATTGAATAACCTGGCTGATCCTTTCACGAAGACTTTGACAACTAAGATCTTCGAGAAACACATGGAGGGTCTTGGTTTACGATACGTAGCAGCTACACTTTGAGTCTAAGTGGGAGAATTGTAATGACATGTGTGTATACTAAAAGTTTAGCTTTAGTATAAGTGGGAGATTGTTGGTGTATACTGTAAAGCAAACTTTTAAGTGAGCTTTGTCATGTATTCATTCTCTTTGATTAAACTGAAATAAATGTTATCACATTGTTGCTTTCTTATGATTGCATGTATATCCACTTATCTTATATTGTAGACAATGTGGTGGGTGAGTCGTCCCACTGAAGATCGCATTGTTGGGTTCCTTATAAGATATAAAACGTATTCACAACTGAGATAGTTCTGGATAAACTATCGTTTTAGGTTGTAGTATAAACTTGAGATAACTAGTCTTGGTTATTAGTTTATGCTAGTGCGTGGTGTCGCATTGAATGGATCGCGGTGAGACGTGTTCTTCTGTTCTGACTCTATGAAGAACCAAAGTCTCGGCGACTTTGATAATTCTTAACCCTAGATGTGATATTTAGATACATGCAAATGATTGTTTGTTACTTTGACTTACCATGGGTGAGAATCAAAAGGATGATTCAATATACTCCGTATCTTGGGTAACAACATTATTTGTATGTGTTTATATAGTCACATTAGGGCACCGTGTCCTGGACTTCCAGGTTGATGACATCCCCTTAAGGAGTTCATAAGTTTTATCGTATTAAATCCTGCAGGTGGAATTTATTCCGATACGATAATAATGTTGAGCGGGTACTACTTAAGGATTAAGATATTAATTAATTAATGCTGTCAGAGCTTTTAATTAATTAATGGATGTGCGGTTATCTTAAACACGGGGAATTAATTAAGTCAAATAGAAGCCCTGATTCACATCGGGATAGGATGGCAGTTGCAACATCAATTCTCTACTGGAATGAATTAATGTTATAAGTTCAATTTATATTCTGGGCTGAATATATGTGTTTGGACTTATGGGAGGCCCAATCCTATACCTTCTAGAGATCCCTGGCCTGGCCCAACTAGAAACCCTAGAAGATGCCTATAAATAGGATCTTATGGTTGAGAGAAAAACCCTAGTTGTCTAGAAGTTGTCATTTTCATAAGCTCATGTGTTGAGCGACGGTTAGGGTTTAGTTCTCTCAAACATCGTAGATCTAGTATTTTTGGATTGGCATCTATGATTCGGAGGATTGCTGTCCACCCGGTATCCGATCGTGGTTCGTGGGACACAGGCTAGAAGATCTCTAGTGGAATCGATCTTAAGATCTGTAAAGATCTATTGGTAATTCTTGATCTCCTTGATTTAATTTAATTAAACCATGTATGTGTACGTTTGGTATCCAACATCGATCGTGGGGACGATCCGCCTTCACCGGCGTGTTCCTTCAATGCATCCACCAAATCATACTACAACAACACCTACCACTCGTCTTTCCTTACAAGTCTTTTACATCATAAGTTATATCCATAACGCAAGTACAAACAACAGAAAATACAAAATCCTCCAACAATACTTAATCATGAATAAAAGCACATCAACTACATTGCATATCAATAGGACCACTCAGAGGGATCCTCCTCCTCCTGCTCTTCTTTCTTTGCTTCTCTTTTCCTTTGTCTCGAGCGGTTGCCTGCCTACCCCTGCTACTCCCTGCGGTGCCTGTAACACTATCACAGTGCAACCTAATCAACATCATCACCCAATTAGTCCGTCGCTCGGGCATCAAGTCAAGAGTCTTCTCCATCGCCTCTCTAACAGTGACGTCGTGATATCTGACTCTCTCCCATAGGTCTAGGTACTCCATCAAGGTAGAAACGAGGTTTTCCTCTGAAAAAGGAAAGTGCTTCCTGAACTGTCGGACTAGTCTCTGGTAAGGGTCCATATGCCATATCAAACAAACGGTCAGTCCCAAAAGTTAACTAAAATAACACAATGCATGACTCTGTATCTCGGAGCAGCTACTGTCCTCCGATACACCATGCCGAGGTTCATTCGAATCCTCGTGCAGACATACTAACTCAACCCCGAGTCTGACTGCATCTGCAATGCTCACCGTGTACATTCTGTACACATGGTTAACTTGCAGTTTCCACAAGTCAACTCACTCTTACTACCAACATACTAAACCAAACAGAGAAATTTTCAATTTCACGCTAATCAAAACCAAGGTCCTAAGGTTTAGTCAACTACGGGTGTCGTTTCACTCCACCTGGAACAATTTAAATTCTAAACAATAACCAAACTCCACGTTATTCTAAGTTCATCAAGTTAATGCTTTTTCAAAGCCCAACAGTTAGTCGGTCAGTCCAATCCATCATAATATAACCTCCAAGGTCAATTCAAAATTTCAATAATTTCATACAGCTCAACTCACAATTTAACACATCTTTTAAATCCATAACACGAAAATTTACACTACTTGCAACTATTTTCAAAATCATTCATTTTGAAGTCATAATCTCACAAGGTCACCTCATTGGTGCCAAAACCAAACATTTTCATCAAAAACTAAATTTTCATAATCAATCAATTTCGCAAGGTATGACGTCAATCAATTCCTTTTATTCAAAACTCCCAGCTAAAACTAGTACGTCCATACTAGACACAAAATTAACACATGTTCTCAGGAAGACATCTTAAAACCATTTTTCGAAATAACTCACAGACACAATCAATTGTGCTATCCTTACAAAATTTCCTTCAACTCCTAAAACATTTTAAGTGACTCAGTCACTAAACAATTTTGCAAGCAGGTAATTCAAAACTTAAATCATACCTCAGGTCGCGCAGGATGGAGTGGGGTGTAAAACACGAGCAATCCTTTCAATCAACTCCCAAAATATGAAACGTTTTAAAACTTGAAGTTTTCAGGACAGTTTCAAACGATTTCAACAAAGTTTCCAAAAGGTTTTTCAAAACGGTTTCCAAAAAAAGTTTTTTTTTACAAACCTCGCTCTGATACCAATTCTGTAACGCCCCAACTGACCTTCCCAGCTTTGGGACGCGCTACAGTCGTGGTTGATGATTTTCAAGTATTTTCATAAATTAAAACAGCGGAAGATTCGTTATAATTCAGAAGAGCATTCAGAAATAACGTTTAAACACGTTTTATCAACGTTTGAAAGGTAACAATGTAAGGAGTTAAACATTTGTTCACAAAAGCATTCAAAATACGGGAAGGATAAAGTTCAGAGAGCGGTGCAGCAGTGTGTGCAGCGTAGTGGAGATATGCATATCTCAGAATCTTTCAAAATCTGTACAATCCTTGTTGCGTCTGTTTACACCCCGCACTTCCATCCTCGCTGCTTAACCTGCATATTTTAGAAATAATACGAGGGGCTGAGTACAATAGTACCCCATGGAAACATGCCCGAAAAATACAGTTTAAGTAAGAATGTTATGCAACTCACACAGATAAATACGGGGTTTTGTTGAAAGAAACCGTGTTATCTAAAACATTTTATTTCGCACGTGCTATTCGACATGTTATTATATTTGTTTACCGTTGTGTAACTGGAAGCTGGCCTACTTCCAAGTTACGATGAACAGCTGAGAATGGATAAACCACTCAACCCACTGTCATCAATTAGTGCACTAGTCTCAGTATAATACCTTGAGACCCTATCGATTTTAGAAAATGAGGCTTCTACCTTTTCTTTTTTAATAGGGCTTCTACCCTTTTCTTTTAAATAGGTCTTCTACCATTTTCTTTTAATTAGGGCTTCAACCCTTTTCCTTTAATGAGATCAGCGCAGTAATTTCCTGGTTCATCCTCATTAAATAATCTCTCTGAAAGCGTCAACTGACAGAGGTACAAATATAATAGCACAAAAACATTTAGCATAGCAATTAGTTAAAACAAGATCATTTTCACACATTTTGTAAACTGAGCATGAAGCTCGAAAAAGCATTTACTTTTACTGAAAATAGTTCCCACCTGTGTTATGCTCACGGGTATAAAAGACGGCCTTGTTATTCGTGTAGATTGAGCTGTGTTCCCTTTAACTTTAAATCCCCTTCAAAATAATCATAATATATACAACTAATTAGGATGGATAGTCTAAGTATTTCTATCAGTCCTACTGATAATACTCGACGAAAATAAGACCTAGGACCGACATCTAACTGACAACTTTCAATCATCAACTTCAACTCACTTCACATAATCCAACCTCCAACTAAATAAATTCACAATTTAAATTCTAATCGCCAAATCATGTCTCGACTTTACTTAAATCGAACTAGTCAAATCCTGACTCTCGATTTTATTAACCAACATCTTATCATACTCTTAACATGCTTCTTCAGTCATTTATTAAACTAGATATTGAATATAACTCGAATTGAATCGAATCATACCAAAACGAAACTTAATATCTAACATCAAAGACCAATTAACAACAAAACTGATTATTTAAATGATTTGATAAATACATATTATATATATATATATATATATAAATTTTGAAATATAATAATAATAAAATAATAATAATAATAACATAAAGTATAATAATAAAAATATAACAACAATAATAATATAATAATAATAACAACTTAAATATATATATACATATATATATATTCATGCAAATTAAGAGAGAGAAAGAGAAACAATTTTTTTTTATAATTACACACAAACATATACGAAGAGAGAGAAAGAGAGAATTTCTCCTTTTTAAACTTTACTTACGCATATACTCCCTCCGTCCCACCTCAATTGTCTCACTTTCCTTTTTTGTCCGTCCCACCTCAATTGTCCCATTACTTAAAAAGGCAACTTTTTCACACGCAACAATAAAATATTAATTCCACTCAACTTACTTTACACTCACACTCCTTGGTTATTGTATCCGGTCAACCCGGGACAATTCAGCCGGGACGGAGGGAGTATATACAAACATGGAGAGAAAAATTTGAAAGAAAAAGCAGTCGCCGGAAGAAATAAAAGAGGGCAGCTGCCGGAGCAGCTCCACCCACAGCCGGCCGAGTCAACCGCCGCCATCACCGCCGACCAGACCAGCCACGACGGCCGACGTCGCCGGAGGGCAGCAGCAGCAGCAGCGCTGCTTCATCCCGTCGCTGCACCTGCGCGACTATTTCCCGGTCAAGTTCCGTCCAGCCCCGACTCACAAACGACACACCAACATGCTTATGACGAAAATAGAAGTCTAGACATGCATCCTAACTGAACGAAAAGCTTAAAACTCGCCGGAAAAATGTGGGGGTCGAACACTCACCGGAGAAGAAAATGGCGGCGGTTCAGTCGGTTTCTGGCGTCCAAACCTGAGTTCCTTCGTACCCGAATACTCCCTGCAACATAAGGAACATAAATATGTCCTCAAAACGCCAAACCATCGGCTCAAACGCCGGATCTCATGCCGATATGATTTTACAAAAATTTTAGACGGCTTACCTTCACAAACTCGTATCTTCCTCGATACTCAACGATAGAGTGTGTGCCTTAGCTCCTTAGACTCCCTGAAGATCAAGTTTTCTAAAGGTGACGGTGGCTTCTCCGGCGACGGTCCGTGGTGGCCGTAAAAGAAGAGAGAAGGTGCAGCGATGGTGGTGTGTGGTACGGGAGTGGTGGGTGGTGGTTGGAGAAGAAGGGAAATTGTGTTAGCTTTTCTATACAAATTTTATTTTGTAAATCTTATTCAATAATTCACCCACCTAAACTTCAATTTCACACCACAAAATACACCAACCCTAAAGAAATTACGTGTTAAATTTCTTTACCACGAAACAATTTCACCTCCACCTCAACTTGTGTATAAATTCCTCCGATAATTAATATTCTTGGGTTTGATTTAAATTGCATTCTCCCGATTAATTATGAAATTATAACAAATGCTCTATTTAATTAACCCATCTCGTTTAATTTTGTCTCAAAAGCAAATAATAATTAATTTGCAAAATAATATCCTTTTTATTTAATTTAATTAAGCATTAATCAGCTTAATTAAAATCGGGATATTACACTGTCTTTGTCAGAACGAATCTTCTAGTTTGTATCTGGAAACCACCTTTCTGTTTGTTGATTATCCTTCTCTTTGATTTGTCGGGTTTTCTTGTGATCTGGATCCTTCTGATTTGCGACTTTATACTATCTTGATTACTGTTGAGTGTTTGCTGGCTATTGATGCCCTACTGTCATCTCAACAGTCTTGCTAAGATTTCGCAGCATGCTTGCTTCATTCCTTCATAATTCTATTGATCGTGTCCAGAATTCCTTCGTGTTTGATTCTTTCAACATTCTTTGATTCTTTTCTTCTAGTTCTATTACAATTCGAGTAGATGTATCCTATATAGGACTTTTTCAATTTGACTCGATATTAAGTTGCTAGAAACTAGATCTACTGAGCTTTGATGCACCAAAACCAATAAACATACAATTTAGATCAAGGGGTTGTAGTGTTTCTAACAATTTCCCCCTTTTTGGTGCGATCAAAGCCCCAATTCTAACTAACTGATCATGGGAAAGCTAATTACTGAGATTACAACATATTCCTATCAATTCTATTCTCAGCATCGCAAGTCCCTTGGACTCAGTATGATTCCTAAATGTTCCCCCTCAAAATATTAAGGTTATTGCTCGATTATTAATTTTTGCTTCAAGTAAATGGCTTTCAAATCATTTATCAAATAAGTATACAACACATTCACACGTAATTATCAAGCAGCTTGCAGGAACATTTCACACATCCAACAGTCAACACAGTTTGCTGATTACACTGAGTGTGTAATTTCAGCTAAATCAATTAATTCAACGTTGGACAATGAGATGTTGTCTTCAACCTGGGTTAGTTTCCATTAATGAATGTTATGATGAAGTACATGAAACACATACCCAAATTATAAAACAATGTTTATGCAAATCCAGGCGGTGGCTGGCGGCTCCTCCGGAGCCTGAGGGTTCGCATATGAGAACCCAGGGTGGTTCCTTGCATTATTGTAGTTGTAGGACTGGTTGTTCTGCTGATATCCACCGCGGTAGTTATTTTGGTAACCACCCCTTTGGACGAAGTTGACATCCACACAGTCCCCCTCAACTGGAGCTTGGACTGGCTCCACCGCAACAACGGTTTGCTCCACTTTCAGTGCAGCGAAGTCTTCACACAACTTCTTCACCTCGGCTGCCAAATCAGATTCTTCAGTGATTTTCTCCACAACTTTCACAGGCTGATGACAAACTGAAGACCACCGATGATTGTTGTTGGCCATCTTTTGGGAGAACTCCATGGCCATTTTTCCACTTTTTGACATGATGGTGTCTCCTAATGTAACGTCCACCAGTTCAACGGTCTTTTCGTTCAGCCCCTCATAGAAAGTCTCAGCCTATTTTCCCAATGACGGTCCATTCCAGGACAAGATCTCAATAACTCATTATAGCGCTCCCACGTCTCGTAGAAGCTCTCGCCCGGTCGTTGGGCAAATTGTGTGATGTCATTCCGCCTCTGTCTGATGACGCTAGGGGGGAAGAAGTTTTCCAGGAACTCGTTCCTCAATTCTGCCCATGTGATGATGTTGCTCTTGTCCAGTGCAGAAAACCAGGATTGCACTTTATCACACAGAGAGAATGCGAACAGATGCATCCGAATCGCGTTTTGATTGACTCTGCTGATCTTGACTGTGTTGCAAAGTAGTATGAACATTTCAAGGTGAGCAAATGGATCCTTAGTAGATTTTCCTTCGAATTGGTTTTGTTGCACCCTTTGCACCATTCCGGACTTCAGCTCGAAGTTATTGGCGTTGATGCCAATCCTGAAGTCTGTCTCCTGAAATCGAGGATGGTACCTCTTCTGAATGGCATCCGGGTCCTCATACTCATCCTCATCATCAACAGGTTCCTCTAGCGGTTCCTCTTCATCTTCAGGATCATCCTCAAAGAGTGGGTTGCGGTGAAGATGCCAGTTGTTCTAGTTTTTTTCTCTTGAGGTTCAACTGCTGCAGTTGCACCCTCATAGTTTGAACTTCTCGAACAAGTTTGGCTTGTTCCTCCAGAGTTAATTACGGTGGGGGCAATGGTTCCACCGGTGGTGGCACATTTTCAGCCATTAGTTGATTGTTTGAGCTTCCTGGGTCTTGATTCTTTCTTTGGTTGTTCCTTCGGCAAGTGGCTTCGATTTTAGGATCGTATTCCACTAGCTTCTTCCCACTTGCTCTTGTAGTCATACACTACCTGCACAGCAAAAGAGGTAGTGAATTAAATCTGCCAATAAAAATAACAAAACAAAACTAAACTAAAAAGAGAAAAAAAATTGACGCAACCTTCGACTTTGATCGACGTGGGTTCAAGTCGACCGACGTGAATTAATTATTTGCGTCGATCAACATGGACTTATTTCGATCGACGCCGAGAACTAAAACGCAAAAATAAGAAAAAATAATTAAAACGCAAAAATTTAAAAACCTAAATCAAATATCCAATCACATAATTAATAGTAAGGTTAATTCTATTCACTCCCCGACAATGGCGCCAAGATTTGATTGCTAATTATTTTAACTAGCAATTTAGCTAATGCTAATAGGGGTGACAATTCGTGCGTGTTGGGTCGTTATCGTGTCGACACGATAGTGACACCACCCATTAAGGTCTGACACGAACACGATCTGTTAAGGATATGCTCGACACGAACACGACACGACCCATTAAGCCTCAAACACGAACACGACACGGACAAAACACGAACACGATATTGACCTGTTAAGAATCCGATCTGATAACACGATATTGACACGAACACGACACGTACACGATATTGACCTGTGAAAATTGTTAAATTAGGTTGATAAATGAAAAAATAGTAGTAATAATAATAATAAAATAATTAAATATATTATTTATTAATTTCTTAGTGGGTAACACGAACACGAAACACGATACGTTATCAAATAACACAAACACGACACGAAAATTTTGTGTCCTTATTGGGTCGACACGATAATGATACGAACCCATTAAGGCTCAACACTAACCCATTATTATCGTGCGGGTTCGTGTCGGGTCGAAAATTGCCACCCCTAAATGCTAATAATATAGCAGCAAATAATATTATCGAACCCAGAGGAGTGAAGTGTCGAAAAACACTATATATCAAAACACAGTTTCTTGAAACATTGGTTAGGGTAAATCAAAAGTAGAATTTTGGGTATTCAAAATTAAATTAACTTAAAACTTTAAATTAAAACTGAAATTTCAGAAAAAGCTTTTGAGATTCAAATATGGGAAACGTAGATCCTAGGGTTTTCTACCTATCATGCCTTGCATGAAACGATAAACTGAACAATTACAAATTTTAATTCCTACTCATAATGGAACATCAGAAAATTATTAAGAATCTCTAGTTCAGACAATTCCTAAAGTAGATTAATTAATTCTCTCTATTCTTTTGATCTCCCAAAATTCAATTAACTCCTTAACCCTAAAGATTTATTCCTACAACCTATATCACTTTTTTCAGACAAGAAATCAAATTGTATTATGGAAAACTCTTTTCCATTGAAAATTATTACCTTTTGAGTCTTTAATTCTCAACTAATCAATCCTAACTTGTGGCCAACAATTTAAGATTATAAATTAAACCCTAGTTTCATAAACTATGATATGAAAGGCAATTTGATTCAATTAATCATACATGCAGGCATAATAATTCAAAACCCTAAAATCTATGGAAAATTTAGTTACACATGATAATGACAGATAATATTATGGAATAATAAAACCTGAAATTCATATACATAGTCAAAACTAGAATGTAGAAAGCTGATGCCAGAATCTCTAGATAATCAACTTCACAAATAACTTCAACTGGTTACAATTGTTGTTGGGAAAACAATCTTCAAAATAATGCATTAGTCTTAATTTTCAAAACTAAAGGCTATTTATAATGGTGGTAAGTGTATCCAATTAGGCTTAGGAAAAGAGATATAAATCTATCTTCCAATTCAGGCTCAATTTCTCGTCAATATGGGTCGACGTCGACCGATGTGATGCCACATCGATCGACGTGTACACTCGCTTCGACCCCTGTTTCGACCTCACTTCGATCATTGCTTGGCAGGTGGACGTCGACTGATGCGGGTCTACATTGATCGACGTGGAACTTCTTGCATCGTTCGTCATTTGCCTTGCCTCGATTGACTTGTATGTCTTCACGTCGACCGACGCGGGTCTACGTCGGTCGAAACCGAAGCTTCCACGAGCCATGTCCTCCATACATAGCCAATTTCACTCTAAAACCTGCAAAACACACCACCACGAGCATAATACGTGCGAAAACCCTTTCATGCATGATTTAACAAGTAAAATGCTCTGAAAACAACCAAAACAATCAAAGAACTCATTGATAAGTTAGTGAAAACACAAACTTATCAGGCTTCCAACGGGCTAACCATAGATCGTGAGAACTTGTACTATGTGACTTAGTGGATTACCAGATTAATTTCCAAAGAGTATACATAGGACTTTGATTCTGAACTACTATAATATCGTTTGTTCTTTACTGCTTACTTAAGTTTCTGCACTCCGTGTTTATTGCTTATTTGAAACCTTCAATACTTGGCTAAGTATTGAAGTGTATATCCTGAATTGAAACTTAAAGCTTACTGAGCTTAAAACTAAGTTTTATCAAAATTGAAAACTGAGTTCCAGTCAGTTTTCAGATCAAGTGCAACCTTATTTAAGCTGCATATATTCGTACTATGATTTTGGGACCAACACTGCATGATCAAGTTTGGTGTTGTATACTTGTATAGTGAAAGTGAGCTATTTGTACCTGAAGTAGAGGTACAAAATTTGGTGTTCGGTTTTTTGGCTTAGTCTGGAAAACTTGCAGCTAAGATGAGGAGAAGAAAAAACATGTTTCATACTAAAAGAAACGTGAGCTTTTGTTGGCGAATAGTAAGGATGGCCATATGTTGATTTTTGGTTGGCCGAAGGGGTTGTTAATTTGTTTATACTATTAAGAGTCCCGTTTTTCAACTAGAAATAGTCTTCATCTTCTTCAGGTGAACGGTATCACCATTTTTGAGCATGAGAGAGAGAAACTTGTATCCTGTATATCTGTGATCAATATAAGAAGCCAGTAATCCCCGTAGACGTAAGCATTTTTGCCGAACCACGTATTTGTGTGTTCTTGTTTCGCAACTTCTATAATTCGAATTGTTGAAGTTACATGAAATCATAACATGAATCAGTAATAAATAATAAATTTCTCTAATATAAATAAATTTTATGATATAATTCCTTATAAAAAATGTGTGATAAAATTCTATAATTTATTAAATTTGATGATATATTTTCCCTTTTTTGAGATTAATTCAATCATAAAATTTATTAGGTTAGTGGTTAGGCAAGTGTTTGGAACCGCATGGATTGCGAGAGAGGAATACAAACGACATCGTTATTATTTATGGTCTTAATAGTTGGGGTTGGGGACTTTTTTTCAGGATACGTAGGAAAATAATAATATAAATAAATATTTCACTTTATCAGCCTGAACCAATTTTAACCATTAATAGAAATTAACTTGATTCTCTGGTTTCAATTAAATTCCTGAGTTTTGAAATTGCAAATTCGAACCCCAATTTTTAAAATTACTGAGAGAGATAATACAAGTCTTTTTTTTTTTAGTTCTATGCTTATTTTTAGTTCATGAACTATTTTGTTGATTTTTTTAAATATATATAAAATGAAAATACTTAATATAATAAACTATTTTGTGTGCTTTAATTGGTAAACATGAATTGTCAATTTTAATTTAATATGGGTTAATTAATTATATATTTTTAAAATTCGATAAACTAATAATGATAATAATTATTTAAAAAATACATAAATGAAAAGAATAATTAATTCATTATTAAAGATATAAAACCTGTCTTACATATATCTATTGAAATAATTGTAATAAATAAGAATACAATATGGTAGGTTCATACTTATCATATTTGTTAATAAATACTTACTTACTATTATATTTTTGCTATTTTGTGTTTGGGAGAGGGAATTTTTTGGTATTTTCTTTTTTATTTTTTTTTTAAAGATATAGATGTCCAAATAAACATGAAACTGATCTCGTTTGATTTATATATATAAAAAATTCAAAATCATGAATTTTTTATTTTAGAGATCTTGACGAATTATTATAGGAGCAGCACTGCACCATTCGATCATATTTAATTTAATTAGCTTATTTAACTATGTCTAATTGGATTAGATTAATCTTTCTTTAATAGTTTATTGAGTAATTAAGGAATATAATATCAATTGGCCTAAAATCTTATCTTCACGGTTTAATACATAACTAATACAATCAATAATATATATGGTATATATATCTTATATCTCTATGGATTATGCTGTTACTTGAAGCACAAGAAACGAATGTCTATAAATAGAGGTTCTAAATTGAGAATTTAAAAAAGAAACGCATAAATTTTTCTTAAATTCTCACTCTGAAATATTTTTCTTGTCATTCTGAATCTGCAGCACAAGGTAAGGTAAGCTTTAATCTCTAATGGTTTGTTATAGTTTATGATTCAATTTTTTTTTATAGTTTATACAATTATTTGAACTAAAAGCTAATTCAAAAGAAAATTTTCGAGATTTATCTTAATTCCTTCTTCGTCTTTGAAGTGAAATTAAAATTCTGTGTACTTTATAATAGAAGATGAAACAAAACCCTAAAGTCAGTCCATGAACATGGAGTTTTAAATTCTTGTAACACAACGTTTCAGTATTTGTTTCAAATTTTATATTATCTTCCCTAATTAAATTCAGATTTATTTTGGAATTGGTTAATTTGGAATTATAAATAGTGTTAATTGCTTCTGATTATTTTTTTTTATTAAATATAATCTTTTTGAGCAAATTACTATTTGATGATATCTGTTTTTTAGTTAATAATTGGTTACTAGGATTTGATTAGAGTACATTATGTTATAATTACTTTTTTTTTTGTATATAATACTTCTTTTTCTTATAGTGGATGAGGAGATGGTAAAAAAAAAAAAAAATCAATTGTTAAATGTTAATCTCTCGCTAATCTTCCATTTTGGAATTAATGTTTAAAGTAGACATATCACTTTAGAATTTGAAACATAACTTAGTTATATATTTAAAATTTAAAATTCAAGAACTTTAAGATAATTTAGTTTATCCATATTCCATATATAGTTTAAAATTCAAGAAGTTTAAGATAATTAAATTAGTTAATAAGAATTCTGAGATTTTTCGAATAGATGATTATTCGTATTTAATTTATTGATTTTCTTTTTGGTATAAATTCCTCTCTCAACTATGTAATTTCTTTTTCTTTTTCTTTTCAAAGTATCAAAAGCAAGCTCAAACAATGGCACTATACATGGACCCCTTTATGAACAAACGCTACGTCACCTTCGGCGGAACCACCATTGAAACCACCGTGGCCAACTCGGCTTCCTGCGCCTCGGACTGGGTCGAGCTCATGACTGCGCGGTACGGCGCAAGGCCTACGGCGGTGGGGCTGGACGTGGAGTGGTGGCACTACAGCTTTAACGGGAGGAGAAACAAGGTAGCCACCCTGCAGCTGTGCATAGACGACAGCTGCTTAATCCTCCAGCTGCTGCACATGGACTACATTCCCTACTCAATCCATCGATTTCTGATGAACCCTAATTTCACCTTCGTCGGGGTTGGGGTTGATGAAGATGTGTCTAAATTGAGGGCCGACTACGGGCTGGATTGCAACCGAACCATGGACGTTCGGGCCGAGGCTCTGTCCCGTTGGCCCGATTACTTTCGCGGGAAGCCGCTCGGGTTGAAGATGCTTGCGAGAGAGTTGTGCAGGCTGTATATGGAGAAGCCGCAACAAGTTACGATGAGTAAGTGGGATGCATATTCCCTGAGCGATGCTCAGGTGGAGTATGGATGCATCGATGCTTTTGCTTCTTTCAAGATTGGCCAACGACTGCTCTTCTCTTAATGATTATATTTTTGTTTTTATTATTATCATTTCTTTTGGAAGATACTAATCGCATCTATTTCGTGTTATATTGACTTATATAGTAATTTTAATCAAAAATGTTATTCGAATAATATATGGGAAAATTATGAAAAATATTCAAATATTTTTTTTCTTTGAATTAAAAATACTCTTAATCGTTAACCGTGTTAAAATTTTGATGAATCATATATTGAATAATGTGTGACATTTATAAATATGTGGTATATATTGTATTAAAATGAAGGTATGATTCACCATAATTTCAACACAGATTGTGACGTAGGAATATTTTAATTGATAGAATCAAACAATAAGGTATAATTAGTAAGAAATTTTTAATTGATAGAATCAAACATTAGGGTATAATTCAATGATATGAGAAACTTTAGGATATGACATTTTTAGTAGACAAAATGAAACATTAAAGATTAGGCACGCCTAAACGGTTTAGGCGGGTTTTATCCATACCCAAATGGGTTCACTCATCTCAAATAGGGTTTATTAATCTCCAATTAGGTTATATTAGATGGGTTTGGCTTGGGTCAATGGATAAAACCCGCCTAAACCGTTTAGGCGTGCCTAACCTAAGATCTTCCCTTAAAATATAATTCAATAAAAAAATTAAGGTATTTATCAAAATTGACAAGTACTTTAGGATATTTTTTATAATTTTTCCTTAATAAATTTATGTATAGAGATTAGAGAGTGGATACGGGAACTGCTGGATTATGGCAGCATGTTCAAATTCGACAATACTTGGTGGCGCCACCTTGCTCGAGCAGTTTTTCGATTCATTCACACCAATTCCAAATGAGATAAAATCCCAAAATAAGTCTATCTGAATTATTAATGTTCACCACCAACACCCAGGTAATAGATTTAGCAACAATAAGCCAAAATAATTTATGAAGAAGCTTTTTATTCCATTGACTAGCCTTATTAATCTTTTCACTAACTCTAGTGTGTTAAGTATGTGATCTTATATCTATGGCTATTAGACTATATATTTACGAATGACTTTTGCCCAAAAGTCATGGATTTTGTTGCATTAAATTTTTTTCGGTAAATAGGGGCAATACCTTAAATTATGATATTTTCGGAAAAATATTTCAATCTATTCCCGTTAGTTAAAAATACTTTACTCTTTACTTCTGTTTATGAATTATACCAAAACTTATTAACACCGTTGATTTTTTATGATTCAAATGTCAAATGCCACATGGCATCCCACGTGGCAATTCAAACACATGATAATACCCTGATCTATTAAAATTTTAGGAAAAATACCCCAATGTATTAATTTTATTTAAAAATATTTCGTTTATGAATTATACCAAAATGAATTAACACCGACTACTCTGGTAATGACTTCAAGAAAACTTTGACCTTATTTCAAGTCCCACTAAATAATGGTAATTTCTAGTTTCCTAATTCAGAGTGTTCTCTCTAAACTGGATCTGCCAGGGCAAATGATGAAATGGGTGGTCGAATTAGGGGGCTTTGGGTTGCGATTTGAGCCTCGAACCACTATCAAATCACACATTTTGGCAAACTTCATCGCAGAATATTCCCAAAAACTACACCTACAAGCTAAGGTTGAGCTAGCTCCAAAGCATAACTTAGTAGAATTCTGGAGCCTACATGTTGATGGCTCCAGTAATTCTAAGGGGGCTGGAGCCAGGATATACCTTATATCCCCGGAAAGGGTAATCTACGAAAGAGCCATCCGATTTGATTTTTGAGCCACCAATAATGAAGTAGAAAATGAAACATTGATCGTAGGACTCCAACTTGCGATCGATTCGAAAGTGAGACGACTCCAGGTCGAATAAGATTCTCAGCTGATCGTTGACCAATTCTTTGAAGATTTTCCGCGAAGGACTGCCGATGGCAGCGTACCAAAAGGTCGTGAAGAAACTCAAAATCGAATTCGAGTACATCCAGGTGTAGCACGTGCTAAGAGAGCACAACATTCAGGCCGACGCTCTGGCTAACTTCAAGGTGATAATGGAATTCGACACACCTTGGATGGTCCCCATAGCCACAACTTTATGGTCAGCAACTCGAGATAAAAATGAAGTAAGTCAAGCCAACATTTGTCCCATTATGAACCCAAATTCTTGGATAGATCCAATCATTTAATACCTCGAAGGGAAAGGACCAGATCAAAAGGCTGAAGTAGCAAAACTGGCTCGAAGGGCTGCTAGGTTCACCAAAATCAATGGTGAACTCTACAAGAAGTCCTAAGAAGGACCCCTGGTTGAAGTGCATTCGAGTGGAAAACATCGTACCAATACTAACAGAAGCCCACTCAGGGAGTTGTGGAAATCAATCCGGCCCAAGAAGTCTAGTGCACCCAATCATATTAGTTGGATTCTTCTAGCCCACATTAAAAGCAGATTTGAGAAAATTTGTAAAAAGTGCAAAAAATGACAATGGTTTGTAGGATTAAATCACTCGAAGGATGAACTACTACATCCCAACATCCCAGTTTGGCCATTCCATCGATGGGGGATCAATATAGTAGGGAAGCTACCTAAACCTAAAGGGGGAAAATAGTACATTGTTAATGCCATTGATTCATTCACTAAATGGGTCGAGGATGAACCCCTAGAAAACATCCAGGACTCAAATATGATCAACTTTGTGTGGAAGTATATCGTATGCTGATTTGGTTTGCCACGAGAGATTATTACTAACAATGGAAGGCAATTCTCAAGCAGAAAGTTCAAAGATTACTGTGAGAATCTTGGGATTCGACTCCTATTTTCGACCCCCTAGATATCCCGAGGCTAATGGGTTGGCCGAATCTACCAACAAAACTATAGTCAACATCATGAAAAGGAGGCTGCGGGATTCAAAATTAGCTTGGATCGACAAATTACCAGTCATCCTATGGTCATACTGCACAACTCATCGGACTACTACTGGAGAAACCCCTTTCTCGCTAACTGATAAGCTCATAATTATACTCACTTATGTATATTTTTCTCCATTGTTTCAAGTACATTTTGTTATGTTTTTACTTATTATTGTGCATGAGTCTGTTTTGGAGGGTGTTATGCCTTTGATGGGTATTTTTGCAGGTTTTAGGCCAAATTCATTGGAAACCCGTACCGAAAGTAGATGATGTTCAAAGGAACAGTCACGAATTCTTCCAAACATGGAATCCGAGCTAATGGAGCATGGAAAGAGAAAGATTTTTGAATTAACTTTCCAACGCAACTGGAATCGGGTCAATTGGAGTTCGGAAGCAAAAGTTATGGCCAAAACCGTGAGACTGCGCAGACAGATGTTTCTGTGTCGAGAGACAGGATTTGTGTCGACCGAAACAGAGGTCAAAACTCCGGAAACTTGTGATCTGCATTCCTGTCGACCGACACGGAGGCCCGAAAAGGATGTTTTAGGCCTGTTTTGGCAGTTTTTGCTATTTTTACCCAATACTCAAATTAGGTCTTTTCATCCCTCTATAAATAAGAACTCAACTGCACGAAAATTATGTTGTCTTTTATGCATTATTACACTTAGAATAATTGAGCTTTAGAGTTTTTACAAGACATTCAAGGTTCCTCTTTATTTGTAAGTCAATTAATTTAATGTTTTCTTTCATTCTAGTCATGATTTGTGGCTAGAACCCTAAACAGGTTCTAGGGTTATGATTTCTTTTCTGATGCATGTTAATTGATATCAACTCTTTGGCATGGTTTAATTCTCTGATTTAATTTAATAATCTAGATCAAAAGAAGGACCGAGAGGTGAATTGAGATTTAGGTTTAAAGTTAATTAATCGAAGGACCGAGAGGTGAAGATTGTTAATAGGAAGAGAGAATTAAATATGTTTGTTTTCTGTCTCAAAAGGAATAAACCTACATAGGAATAATTAGATAATTATGAGATTGATTAATTTGGTGTTCTTGAGACCGAGAAGTGATAGTCACTAATTAATAATCTAGGATTTAATTGTCTGACCAAGGAATTTAATCCACAAAAATCTATGTTTTCCCCATTGCTGAGTTGATTGATATTTACATGTTGATGATTAGAATATCTGCCATAGAATCTGTGCTTCTCTTTATTGTTTTCAAAACTCTTTAATTTCTTGCAATTGTTATTTTTAAATTCACAAACAAAACTCTTCTAAAAATTGGTTCACTCAAACAGCGAATTGATAAACTGTGTCCAGTACATGAGATGATTTCGTTGCACTATCCCTGTAGGTTCGATTAGCCTTCGGGTTATTATAAATTTATTTGCTGCTGTATTTTACAGCTTGATCTAATTGGCGTCGTTGCCGGGGATAGTCAGATTTTATCTTGTTGTTGGATTGTTTTGATATTTTCAAGATTGAGTTTTTAATTTCTGTTGGCGTGTGTGTGTGTGAGATTTTCGCTTCTGTTTCGATCGATAGAGCCTCTGTCGATCGACACAGTAGCAGCATTCGTGTCGATCGACAGTCACCCTGTCGATCGACACAAAGACTGATTCCTAGTTTTCTGTTTTCTCTTTAGGTGCATGAACACAAGAGCTCGGCGGAAGAATCTTGAAGCCTTCGATTCAGAAATTGAAGCTACCTGTAGGAGAAACAAAAGCAGAGGAAAGAACAAGGAAAGAGAGCCTGAGATGGAGCAACCACCAGAAGCACCACTCCAAAACATGACTCCTGAGGAGCAAAGACAGTTCATGAATGAGGTCCGACAACTCAGGGAGTAGCTTCAAGTAGCACAAGCAGAGCAGGCTGCCAGACTGGCAGCCCTGGCCAATGAAGGAAACCCTGAAAGGCGAATTATGGTGCCTCAAAGATCCATTCTTGATCGCTTCCTGCCACAGAGAGAGGAGCCGGGATTCCAGGTTGGCATTGATGCCAACAACTTTTAGCTGAAGACATGCCTGGTTCAGATGGTCCAGCAGAACCAGTATGCAGGGAAGGCCATTGAGGACCCGTACAACCACCTCAGTCAGTTCATCGAGGTGTGCGACACAATCAAGCAGAACGGAGTGCCCCAAGACACCATCCAGATGTGTTTGTTTTCTTTTTCTCTTAGGGATGAGGCCCGATCTTGGTTTGCAGGTTTGGACAAGAGCATAATTGCCACGTGGGCACAACTCCGAGCAGAGTTCCTCACCAACTTCTTCCCGCCCAGTGTCCTCATGAAGAGGAAGTCCGACATCACTCACTTCAGCCAGAAGTACGATGAGACCCTCTATGAAGCTTGGAAGAGATACAAAGAGCTGTTGAGGATGTGCCCGGCCATGGGATTGATCTTGAGATGCAGGTATGCCATTTTTATGAAGGATTAACCCCTCACTTAAAAGAATTGGTTGATGCTTCAGCTGGAGGACTGCTCATGAAGAAAAATGGAGAAGAGGGAATGCAACTTCTTGCAAATATGGCCCTCAACAGTCATCAATGGCCTACTGAAAGGCAGAAAGCAGTCAAAGCAGTGACCACTACTCCGGAAATTGATGTGGTGGCAGAAGTAAAGAAGCTCCAAGAAGAGTTCAAACAGTTGGAGGCCGGTAGAGCTTCGGTAGCAGTTATGTCAGATCCAAACATGGCCATCGTTCCTGTTGAGGCCGACTACATCTACCGAGGAGATAGTTCGAGCACCTCCAATACCGCTGAAGTGAACTATGCCAATGGAGATTACAACAACAACTACCGAGCCAATAATCAAGGGTATAATTATAGTGCTAAGAACCATCCTGGTTTTTCTTATTCTAACCCTTATGCAGCTGAGAATCCTCCACCGGGATTCAGTGTTGGAGCCGGGGGAGAGATTGTGGAGAAGAAGAGGTACGTGCTGGAGGAGACACTTAACAAGTTCATCAAAAGCTCCGACAATAGATTTGGCAAGGTGGAAACTGAGGTGAAGAACATGTCCTCTCACATGCAGCATATGACGAAGCACCTTCAGATGCTCGATGCACAGTTCAGTCAGATTTCTACTGCTATGAGCAATCAACACAAGCCAGGCCAGCTCCCCAGCACCACAGAAGTCAATCCTGAGAAGGCCAAATAGGTTAATGCCATTGCCTTGAGGTTTGGAACGAGTTACAAATGTCTGGAAATGCCCCAAAGCAAGTTTGGGGGAGAGAAGGAGAAGGAGGCCGTAGATCCATCCTCTGTCTCGATCAACAGGCAGCCTGTCGATCGAGACAGAGAACAAGACGAGGAGAGCGACACAGATGAGGATTCAATCGACAGGACTGCAACGGGTCGATCGACAGGCAGGTCAGACAGGCACAAATTCTTCCCAGCCATCACAGCCACCTCCTCAGCACAATTCCTCCAGTTCCAAAGCTGCCAGACCACCTCCGATGCCCTTTCCACAGCGCTTTGCCAAGCAAAAGGAGGATTCCAAGTTCTCGCTCTTTGTCGAGAACTTGAAGAAGGTAAGCATTAATTTACCTCTAATTGAAGCTCTTTTTGAAATTCCAGGTAACATGAAGTATCTCCGCAAGCTGATGAGTGAGAAGAAACATTTCATGGAGAATTCAACAGTCAAGCTTCATGAGCAGTGCAACATGGTCATTCAGAAGAAACTTCCAGTCAAGAGAAGTGATCCAGGGTGCTTCACAATTCCAGTTGAGATCGGGGGGATTTCATTCGAGAATGTGTTGTGCGAACTGGTGCCAGCATCAACCAGATGCCCTTCTCTATCTTCCAGCGCCTCAAGATTGGAGAGTTGAGGCCGACTACAATCACATTGCAAATGGCGGACCGATCTGTGTCTCGCCCCAAAGGTATAATTGAGGATGTTCTCATTCGTGTGGGTCATCTAATTTTTCCTGCAGATTTTGTAGTCTTGGATATGAAAGAAGATGGAAGCACACCTTTGATCTTGAGAAGAGAGTTCTTGGACACTAGTGCTGCTTTGATTGATTGTCGTGGTGGTGAGATCACGCTCCGAGCAAATGAGGAATGGATCACATTTAAGCTCGACACAAGCCGGCAGCAATCTGAATGCTACAAAATAACCTCCATTGAAGATGAAGAGGAAGAGACTGAAGAAGAGGAAGATCAAGCAGCTCAAGAATGGGAGCGAGAGAATGAGTTGGCAAAATTGTCAATTACACCATCTCTTCCCGAGCTCACTGCTGTCATTCAAGATCGCTTGGTCTACATGGTGGATGCCCGAGGAAGGCGAGTGTGTTCTAGCCTGCCCTGGTTCTGAAAAAGAGGTATCGTCTTGTTGGGAGGTAACCCAACTGTTATTTGTTTTTATTTCAATTCCTTTCAATTTTTGTTCTTAGTTTTCGTAATTGTTTATTTTCACTTTTCTGCCTTTACTTTATTTTGGTTTTGATGTTGAGATTTTGTTAAAAAAAAAAAAGAAAATTGGAGGAATTGCCTCTGTTTCGATCGATAGACCGGCTGTCGATCGACACAGAGGCATGGCGCACGGAGAACACTTTGATCGACAGAAGCAAGAGTCGACAGAAGGCTCTGTGTTGATCGACAGGCCTCCTGTCGATCGACACAAAGTGCCAGCATCACCAAATCTTCGTCGCGCAATGCTGAGTTCCTCGGGTGGATAAAAACATCGATGTCTGAGATCGACAGTCCGATACAGTTCTGTTTCTTGTCTGATTTTCTAACCTTTTCTAACTCTCCGAGTTCGAAACAAGTTTGGGGGATGTGGACAAGAAATTCGAACTTTCTATCCTTTACTTGCTTTATTTTTTTATTGCATTTATTTGAATTGGTGTGTTTAAATTTTTGCCTAATAAAAAAAATAGAGATATTATGTGAGGAAAATTTTTAAGTAATTGAACCCTCTAGCATTATATGCAATGTTTGGAATCGATCTTTGATTAGTTGAGATGATTTCGATTGTGGTTAATTTGCCTATGAATGTAGAATACCGCATGATAGGGTCTGATTGAAACTTACACTTGCATGATGTTTGAGTGGATTGAAATTGACTAAGGATAAAAATTTGAAACCAAGTGAGTTTTTGAGCCTTTATTTGTTCATGAGAGATTCGCATGTATGTTTTCGTTTCTCTAGAACTTGCTTTTGTTCTGTTTCGAGACTGCATAGTGTGCACAATGATAGAAAATGATCTTAGGCCATCTTTGTTAGCCCAATCCTAAACACTATCCCTTCATATGTTGAAATTATCCCTAGTAAGCCCCATTGTGCCTAACTCCATTTTTTGTCTTGTCTATGAGATTTACATGGAGTTATAATAGTTTTTGTCTTGTCTATAAGATTGATGGAAGAAAGGGTGGTTCAGTATGTGTTGTGGAAAAGAAATTTGTAGTATAGTGGTGAATAAGAGATGGAAGGTTGTATAGCTCAAAATAAATTAGAATTCTCATAAGCCCTATGTATGAAATCATGAGTAATATTTTGAAAGGGTATAAGAGATTCGATAAGAGAGCTTGAAAAGAAAAAAAAAAGAGTCTTGATTTGAATTGTGAAATTTGAGGAGAAGGGTAGATGTTCATAAGAAGGTGGATTAAGATTGATAAGGTGGACGCACTTAGTTGATTTTGAGTCACTTGGCCATATTTCTCTACCTTTCACAGAAAGCCTTCATTACAACCCTTTCAAAAGTCCTTTTTTATTCTTGATTTGTGTGCACAAATAAGCAGTGGAGATTTTAGAACTCTTGCAAGCCTATGGTAGAAATTTCTTTATACATGTTGTGAGTGCTTTCATTTGAAATCCAAACACTTGAGTGATTGAGTGATACACTTTCCCGTGAGTCTTCCGAAGTTGATGGATATCTTATCTCTTTCAATTGCTTGTGTGATGTGGATTGATGAACCTTGATTGTGATGAATCTTGTGAGGCATTGCACTTTCAACTGCTTGAGATTTCTTTCTTCTTTTCTTCGATTGAGGAAAATCTAATATTCAAGTTTGGGGGGTTTGATAAGCTCATAATTAAACTCACTTATCTATATTTTTCTCCATTGTTTCAAGTACATTTTGTTATGTTTTTATTTATTATTGTGCATGAGTCTGTTTTGGAGGGTGTTATGCCTTTGATGGGTGATTTTTGCAGGTTTTAGGCCAAATTCATTGGAAACCCGTACCGAAAGCAGATGATGTTCAAAGGAACAGTCACGAATTCTTCCACACGTGGAATCCGAGCTAATGGAGCATGGATAGAGAAAGATTTTTGAATTAGCTTTCCAACGCAACTGGAATCGAGTCAATCGGAGTTTGGAAGCAAAAGTTATGGCCAAAACCGTGAGACTGCGCAGACATATATTTCTGTGTCGAGAGACAGGATTTGTGTCGACCGAAACAGAGGTCAAAACTCTGGAAACTTGTGATCTGCATTCCTGTTGATCGACACGGAGGCCCGAAAAGGCTGTTTTAGGCTTGTTTTGGCAGTTTTTGTTATTTTTACCCAATACTCAAATTAGGTCTTTTCCTCCCTCTATAAATAAGAACTCAACTGCACGAAAATTATGTTGTCTTTTATGCATTATTACACTTAGAATAATTGAGCTTTGGAGTTTTTACAAGACATTCAAGGTTCCTCTTTATTTGTAAGTCAACTAATTTAATGTTTTCTTTCATTCTAGTCATGATTTGTGGCTAGAACTCTAAACAGGTTCTAGGGTTATGATTTCTTTTCTGATGCATGTTAATTGATATCAACTCTTTGGCATGGTTTAATTCTCTGATTTAATTTAATAATCTAGATCAAAAGAAAGACCGAGAGGTGAATTGAGATTTAGGTTTAAAGTTAATTAATCGAAGGACCGAAAGGTGAAGATTGTTAATAGGAAGAGAGAATTAAATATGTTTGTTTTCCGTCTCTAAAGGAAGAAACTTACATAGGAATAATTAGATAATTATGATATTGATTAATTTGGTGTTCTTGAGACCGAGAGGAGATAGTCACTAATTAATAATCTAGGATTTAATTGCCTGACCAAGGAATTTAATCCACAAAAATCTATGTTTTCCCCATTGCTGAGTTGATTGATATTTACATGTTGATGATTAGAATATCTGCCCTAGGATCTGTGCTTCTCTTTATTGTTTTCAAAACTCTTTAATTTCTTGCAATTGTTATTTTTAAATTCACAAACAAAACTCTTCTAAAAATTGGTTCACTTAAACAGCGAATTGATAAACTGTGTCCAGTACATGAGATGACTTCGTTGCACTATCCCTGTGGGTTCAACTAGCCTTCAGGTTATTATAAATTTATTTGATGTTGTATTTTACAGCTTGATCACTAACCTCGATATCACCAGTTGAAGCAATCCAAATTGGTCCTCGAGTTGAGTTTTTTTTTACGAGCAAGTGAATGGCAGGAAGCTAATTGAGTCGTTAGATTTACTCGATGAAAAAAGGATTGTAGCGGCTAAAAGAATGGAGCAGAGATAAAGGGTGGTCGATCGATATTACAATAAATTGATTTGATTAAGGACTATACATATCGGTGACTGGGTTCTGAGGCAAGTGTTTCAAAATACTCATGAGACGAATGCCAGGAAGCTAGGCCCAACCTGGGAAGGACCTTATATTGTGTCGGAGGTTGTGAAGAATGGTGTTTATCGACTCACCACTCCCGAGAGGAAGATGATACCAAATGCTTGGAACATTAAATACTTGAAGAAAATTTATTTTTAGAAAGTTATTTATGTATTCAAAAGTGGTCAGATAAGCCCTTCTGTCTAGAATTGTAAACTTTAAGTGAATTTAGTTTCTACTATTTACTCGAATCACTCCAAATTCTAGACAAGTAGTGAAAAATGATGAAATGATTGCATTCAATTAAAGAAAGGACAATTGTTCGAGAAGCTAAACATCAAACATAAAACAGTAGCATTCAAAATTCATAACAAGTTACAAAAATGAGGATTCAACATGCTGAAGTTTAGGAAGCAGGAGGAGACTTCGAATGAATGTTCTCACGGTCTTCATCTTCAACCTAGTTTTTATCCGACTCTTTTGGGTCCTCACAATTTTTAATCCTTTGTTCACATTCGTGATCGAACTCACTAGACTCGTCAGCTTCAGACCCCTCCTATTGCAAGAAGCTTAAGTCTAGGTCGGGGTATCTCGTGAGGACAGCCTCGTGTGCCTTCAATATTACGAGTTCAGCTAGATCATTGAAAACGGGTCAACCTAGAGGAATCCTCATCAATTCATAGAAGTTCAGTCCTTCTACCTCAGTCACAACTCGATGAAGAGCAGTTCAAGCGGCTTCAGCTTTAGCACTCGCCGCCACAAGCTCCTACTCTTTATTCACAAGCTACACAACCAGGGAGTCGCATAATTGTTTTTTTAATTTCACCCCATGTGAGCTGTTTGATCAGTTTTTTAGCAGAGTTAAGCTTGACAGTAACAACTGGCATGGCTTCAACGACAACGTCCCTCTCCTGTTTGGGGGTGATGGGGTTTTTTTACGTTCTTCCCTTTTCTTTTTGCGGAGTTGACAGGTTTTGAGAGTTTCATGATCATCTAACTCTTCCTCAACCTGATCGAGCATTGGGTTCTTCTTGACCTCAGGGTTTTTAGATCCTAAAGGCCCAGAGGGGCCCGAGCTCGCGCTAATGTCCTCGGTGGCAGTCTTCTTTCTTTTTGACCTTTTCTTTTTGTTCCCGACCTTCTGTTGTGCTAACTGGATCAACTCCTCAGGGGTTAGCTTGGCCATATCATGAATCCCTCCAATGTCCGTCCAATGAGTGAGATGATTGATATCCCGAATGGGATATGAGTAGGCTTGAGCGATTCGAGTATTCTCCTCCTCCAAAAGGCTAAGGCGAGGGTTTCCTGCACAAAAGAAAAGTTAATGAGAACAACTAATTGATATAAAGCAGTAGCAACTTACTAGTGGAAATTCAAAGAACACTCGAGAATTCGGACTGATCTTTTGGAATTTGAACGAAGAAGAACTCATCGACCCAGTGAGCACTATTCGAAGAGCAGCCCTTCACCAACGATTCGTAGTGACTGTTATAAAGCTTAGAGAAGAAGTAGTAACTTTCCTTTAATTTCTTGTGAAAATTATAATTCAGACCATTCATGAATCGATGGCTCTTCGAGGTTGAGATTGTTAAAAATCAGAAGGGTACCCATCATATGCCTCAAAGCCATCAGAGCCAGTTGAATTGGAGTAATTTTGTAGTAGTTTTAAAACCAATACAAAAATGGATGCATGGACAATCGAATCCCATACTTAAACAAATGAGTTTAAAAAGCCATATACCCCAAAGAAGGTCGATACAGACGTTGATCCGCAAGCGACATGATGGGATAAAGTTGAAAAGAAAGGTAATGTCGGCGAAATTATGTTTGCAGTAAATCTAAATTATGGCTGGTCTGGGCATTAACTAAAACACCTTAAAAATTGCGATCATATCCCTCCGGGAGGAAAATCATTGGGATCGGAGGAAGAAGAAAAGTAGGTAAGACTTAAAGAATAGGATGAAGACGAACTCTCCTAGTTTGCCATAATAGGAAATGAATTCTAAAGAATGAAACGACAGAGGTCGGGACTCAACGGTGTAATGACCGATCGGTTTGAAATAAGAAGATGGGAAGGATTACACATTGGCGAAGACCTTTACAGACTTTTTCGCGATGAATTTCTCCAAGGGAAAGTCGAACAAGGACAAGAGTAGAAATGCTTCGGACTTAATGTAGAATATATATATATATATATATATATATATATATATATATATATATATAAAGAGAGAGAGAGAGAGGAGGAGGATATTGATAATTGTGAAATTTCTCAAACACGATTCAATCATGATCTGACATGTGTTGCCATATTAAATGCGATGGAATTCAAAATGTCCACTCAAAAATCAATCGCCTCGAGCAGTCCGCTCAAAGCCTCAGTAATATGATCCTCTCACAAGAAACACGACTCTATTTGAATATTTTCACTTGTGCATATCCCGCTAGCACGATTTGAGCACATCAGCCTAAGTCCTCATACACTGGGGGAGTTACTCCCCTCGATGAAATGAATCTCATACCACTAGGGCACTCGGGGATCTCGAATCCCAGTGGCATGTCCCTAGCTTTAAGTGGCAACATTACGAGGATCATCCTCTTGAGAATTCGACCTAAAACTGTACGACCACTCGAATTAATCTCGGAACAGTGAAATTCACTCCCCACCAGATTCACATAATTCAGACCTATCCAATTCTGTTGTACGTGTCTACGTGCAATATGAAGTTGGCTACCATGCCTAAAGATTCAGGGTCGCTACCTACAATTTTTTTATCACTCCCACAACAAAATTTCTCGGAGCCCCACCTCGTCAAGTATATACTTTAATTCAAGGAAATTTCATCGATTGATAGAAGAAAAGGTGGCTGTCGCGCCTTTCTTTTTTACGTCGGAGAGCTGGTTGGAGATGAGGGAAGGAATCCTCCACTCTAGCTCTCGAAGGCGATATGACGAACGAGTGAATCAAATTCTATCTATCGCCTCCACAAACTCATACTACCGTTCGATTGTAATGGAAACATAGAATTCGTTGCATCAACTAATACAAGCAGGTTCATCAAAATAAACACGATTTCGATAAAGTTGGGGGCTATTGTTGAGCCCCAAAATGATCCTCTTATTTGGGCCCATTTACAAATAAATGAGGCCACAAGAGTATAAGAAATACCCAATAACTGGATTGTTGTCAACTCCAATACGTGATCAACATGCTCAATCGACTCACCTAAATGTACTACAGTCGACTCGATTCGGTAATCTGGTAACCAATTCGAGAAGTAATCAAATTGCACAATAGGAGAAACAATGAATGAAGAAAGACACTCAAATTAGTCAGGATTTGACCACTTAACGTCAAAGTAAAAAAGGAAATGATCAATCTTGTACACGTAAAATGGCTCCCCTATAAATAGTGGAATGATTATTGTAAAAATGGATATTAATTTTTCTTTGAAAGACATACATCAATAAAACTCTATTTTCATCTTAAGTATTCTTCCTTCACAACCTTTCAAGAGTTCATCCATCAACAAGTTAAATAGAAGGTTGTGCAGGTGGAGGAGAGAGAAACTATTATTGTATTAATAAGTTGAGTTGTGTTGGATAGTTGTTAAAGACAGTCTTCAAAATTCGAGAAAAAAATCATTTATGAAAGCGTAATCAAAAGTTTTAATTGATATTCCATCTCCCTTCTTTTTTCGCCAATGAGCTACTCCATCAAATGAATGAGCTATTGATGTTACCTTTTTGCTTCTACCACAAATGTTTGTGGAAAATATATGAGAACTTTGCCAATTCTCAGACTCTTCAGCATTGTCGTAGTCGCTGATTTTGAGACCTAAACTTGTGAGATATTCAACTCCTATTACAACTCAATACAAAACATTGTAAGTTTTTTACCTAAATTCACATCTAAAGATTTGTCTGTTGCTATGGATTTGTAACACTCCTCGTAAAATATTAATTGTAATTATCGAATTTCCGAAAATTATATTTTGATATCGAATTAATTCGGGAGTTCGCGATCAATTTATTTTGGAAAATTATTATCTTGGCGTCATTTATGTGCCACATTTATTTTATTGGAGGAAATTAATTATTATTAATGAGTCTAATTAATCTCGATTAATTATTCGGTGATCCGACATTTCCGTATCGGGATAATATCGATCTATAAACATTCGTGTATCGACGAAATATCACGGTCTCTCGTGCAATGACGCGAAGAGATGTGGAGTTGATGTGAGGTGATGTTAAAGTGACCGATGTGACAACCACTTTAACATTTTTGGATTTCGGTAATTCCGAATTTACCCTCACCTCCCTTCTATAAATAGAAACCCACCCTCTCACTCCACCACTTTTACTCTCTCTCTCACTAAACTCTAGAGATTTTCCGGCGAGATTTCCGGCGAGCTTCGACGAAGCTCCGGCGAAGGGTTTTTAAGGCAAAACTATACCTTTTCGGAATCCTCTCTTCGTTTCCTTTCCATTTCCAACCTTAGATTCCCGTCCCT